>JASKGM010076034.1:0-15330 GCA_034509205.1 Ceratonia siliqua
TCGATTTTTCATTTCCCGACTGTCTAATCGACTTTCTCACAAAAGAGCCGAATTTGACTTTATATATATATATATATGACCCCTCTTCCATTGGTCTACTAAATTGACATAGACCTATCCCAATGAAAAAGTCAATCCACACTCCCTAATGGTCGAGTTATTGACATCTCTACTCACTTACCCGGTAAAGGCAGAGAGATAAGAAGGATCCCCTCGAACCCCCGACTGCACTCACTGTAAAACACTCACTCGGGCGAAATACCCATAGCTCCCTTCTTGAGCTACACATTCACTGGCTTTAGAGCTAAGGAATGCAGGTTAATATATATATATTTTACTATATTATTTTAATATATAAATTATATATTATTATAAATGATAATAATTTATAATAATATTATTAATTATTTACATATTACTATAAATAATAATATTATTTATAATAATATTATATATTATTTACATATTACTATAAATAATATATATATATATATATATATATATATATAACAACCGTTTAATATAAACATTTCAATTTCCTGGCTACTTCAAGCAACCCCAGTTTTCCAATCCGAAGAGAATTAAACGAATGAATTCACATAAAAACCCCCCAAATCACAAGCAATAGGTATGTGAAAGATGATCTAAAGGCTATGCAATTTAGTCTTATGACAAAATCCATCTTAAGAATTAAAAACCCCCAAATCAAAATTGCATTTATAGCAAGAGAAAAACAAACCCCAACTTGGATAAATTACAACAAGGAAAGGCATGCTTATCTACTTAGAAGATCGAGGAGCTGGGTGTTGATGATCACCACCATATCACTTGGTCGAAGAGTGTCGACGTCGACTAGGAGATGGCTGGATGAATCTTATACGGTGAGGAAGGGAGATGGCTGGAGGAGTTTATGGTTGTAGGTTTTCTTAAAAGGTTTATATATTATTATTATTATTATTATTATTATTATATATTTTACGTATATATATATATATTTATTATTTACACACATATATATATCATTTACATATATATAAGCCAGATGGTCCCGACAATAAGTCCCCAAGTTGGGTAGAGTTTGCTGGTCAGTTTTGGTAGTCCTAAAATCCCTTGTCCTGAAACTGGATGAAATTCTTGGTATCAGAGCCACATGAAACTGGGTACACTCACTCATGACCTGGAACTAAGTAAGGCTTTCCGCCCAGTGGATTGGCCTGATAGGTGCTTTGAATTGTTCTTGAGGTAGCACCGCGAAGTTTGAATTCGGGACTCACTACCCAACTTAGGGACTTATTGCTAAGACCAACGAATTCACACCTTGCTGACCAACCTGGCTGACCACCAATTTCACACCTCGCGGTGTTACCCTAGGAACAATTTATGGCACCTATCAAGACAATCCACTGGGTTGAGAGCTTCACTTCTTTCGAGGTCATGAGTTAGAGTTCATAGTTTCATGTGGCTCTGATACAAAGAATTTCGTCCAGTTCCAGGATAAGGGATTTCGAGACCAACAAGGCTGACTAGCAAACTCACTATATATTACTTCAATACGTGTAAATAATATATATATATATAATGACCTTTAAAATCACAAAGGTACATCAGAAATTTAAAGCTTTAAAGGAATTACCAAAAGGTAAGACCATGTTGATAGAATTAGAAAATCCTTCTATGACAACTGTTTTAGTGCCAAAAACATTAAGACATGAAGAGATAGATTTCCCCACAGAATGAAAATTTCCTAAGCTAGCAAACCCAGCACCTTTAAAGAAACTACAAATAGATGAGATTAGTCAAAATGATAAAGGAGACATATCTATTACCATGTTAAGTAGATCTGCCTCTTCTTTAAGTTTAGATACAAGACAATCAACACCAAACTCTAACCCTAGGAGATCAGTTGATCAAACAAAAATAAATCCTTTAAGACAACATCTAAGAGGAGTAAATTTTGAGCCAAGAATCCCCGAACCCATTTATGAGTCCGAACGACCTGAGCACATAAATTTAGAAACAAGATCTGAAATTGAAAGAGAATTTCAACTTTCAGATTTTCATTCAGTCAAATCTCAACTTAAGAAAAGACAACTTTGAAATTAATAAAGACTTAATAAGAAAAGAATTCATGTTAAGCACACATGAAAAAGAACAAGAATGATTTTTTGCCACTTTCTTAGAGGAACAACAAGCTGAGATAAGAAAAGAATGGTACAATCAAATGAATCAAATAAAAGAAAACATATATTTCTTTACTTGGTTTAAAATGTATACCTTCAATAATGAAATATTTAACCCCTTTGCTGAAAATCATCCTTCAGTAAATGTTAACACAGGTAGAACAAGAAATTGGATTTGCTAAAATAATACCTATGTAACTGCTATACGTCCTCCATTAGAAAAAATAAAAATTAAAATCGGAGAAGAAGAACTCATCGCCTCTCCTTTAAAACTTACAGATGACAAAGAAGTTAAAGGATTACAAAAGATACAACAACAAAATAATTATACAAATCAACTATTACACACGGTGAGCCAGCAATTAACCATAATTGAAGATAAAATAGAAGAAAATCCTAAAATAACATCCCCATTAGAAAAACATTAATTGGATCCTCAGCGTCCAATCTTCAAACATGAAGTCATATCTAGAGAACAAGCCAAAACAATAAGATTAGGAAACTCAAATCAAGGCATTTTAGACAAACTAAACAAACAACTAGCAGAACTAGAAATAGAAGATAAAGATAAGAGTAGTTCTGCTAGGATAAATGCTATAACAAAGATAGAACAATACCAAGATACAGAAGAAATTACTCTTAATAAAGTTAAAAGAAACTACAATCATAACAAAAAGAATTATTACCCCAGACCTACTTTACCAGACTTACAATTTGAAGAACGTTCATTTAGCGGAACAAGTTATGATGGAAAGTCTATCTATGAATGGAATTTAGATGGACTAAGCGAATATGAAATAATGAATTTCACCCAAGAAATGATGATGGCCATAGCAGCCTACATAATAGATGACAATAATGATAATAACATTTTTGACCTTTGTCCAAGGATTTACAGGAAGTTTGAAAGGATGGTGGGAAAACATCCTTTCTGACGAAGACAAAAGAACCATAAAAGAATATCATCAACTAAGACGAAACCCATCTACTGGTCCAGAAGAAGCGGTTCTAGATAATTTAGAGCAATTAATATATGCGATAATTAAATCTTTTGTAGGGGAACCCATACAAATACAAGAAAGATATTTAGTGCAACTTATGAATTTAAGATGCCTAACCTTAGCCGATTTTCGGTGGTATAAAGATAATTTTATCCCTAAAGTATTCCAACGTTAGGATGGAAATTTTGATTTTTGGAAAGAAAGATTTATAGCCGGATTACCTCCACTCTTCGCGAAAAAGGTTCGTGATGAGTTAAGGCAACGACACCAAGGAGCCATAAAATATGATAGATTAACGTATGGAAATATTATAAACATAATCAATACAGTAGGCTTACGAATTTGTAATGACATGAAATTACAACGAAAAATTTACTTAAATAAAAAAGAAGGTAAGCTAGAATTAGGCAATTTTTGTGAGCAATATGGGTTTGAAAAAATTCGTGCTCCATCACAAAGAAAACCTGTTTACAAGAAAAAATTACAATCAAAACAAAAACATTATAGGTCAAATAAACCTTACAGGTCATATCAAAAACTTTACAAATATAAAAGATTTTCTAAAACTCCTTATAAGAAAACTTATAAACATAATTTGTCACACCAGAAATCATACCGACCAACCAAAGATAAGAGAAATATTGTTTGTTATAAATGTGGATAGTTTGGCCATTATTCAAACAATTGTAAGACAGAATAAAAAATTCGAGAATTACACATAACTGAAGAAAACAAAAATAATTTATTAAAGGTTATGATAAATGATGAGCCTGAACCTTCATCTGAATCAGAATATGTTTAAGAAGAAGAAGAAGATCATATTTATCAAATACAGGAAGATGATACCCCTACAGAACACTCAGATAATGAGTCTACTCAGGAACAAGAATGTAATGGCCCTGGTTACTGTACCTGTGATAGATGTAAAGATCAGTTACAAATACGAGTAATCTCAAGAGATAATATACAATTTCTAATAGACATAATTGATAAGATTGATGATACAGAAATTAAAAGACAATATCTTTTAAAAATCAAAGATTTATTAGATCAAGATAATCACGAAAAAGAGAAACCTCCACCTCTAGTACTGAAAAATATTTGAGAAAGACTTGAAAAAAAAAAAACACCTTCAGCCAATATTCTCGATTTACAACAAGAAATAAAAAATATTAAAGAAGAAATAAAACAACTTAAAAGAAAATGAAATAAATAGGGAATTAGAGATATTAGAACTCTATTTACGAAGAGATTTAGATCAAAAACAACCCTTAAACGAAACCGAAGACGTAACCGAAAAAATTGAGAAAGAACTTACTAAAAAAATAAATCAAGAAAAATTTATTCAACGAATAATTACAACAACATACCAAAAATGATACTGTCAAATGAATATAGTAATAAATAAAGAATATACCCGGAATTTAGTAGTGTTAATTGATTCCGGTGCAGATATGAACTGCATACAGGAAGGATTAATTCCTACTAAATATTATGAAAAAATATTAAAAAGCCTTTCTGCAGCCAATAACTCAAAATTATAGATAAATTATAAACTTACAAATGCACATATTTGTAACAAAGGAATTTGTTTTAAAAACATATTCATGTTAGTCAAAAACCTTAATGACCCCGTCATTTTAGGAACTCCCTTTTTACAGCAAATATTATCTTTCAAGGTAACCTCTTTAGGCATAACCACTAAGGTTGGAGGTAGAGAAATCTGTTTTGAATGGATTAAGCCCTCTATCACTAGAGAGATAAATCTTTTGCAACAAAACTCAATCTACAAAATTAATAGCATAAAAAGAAAACAAAACCAAATCAACCAAATCAACTTTCTACAAAAAGAAATTCATTACAAAAGAATTGAACAACAAGTCCAACGCCCAGTCATACAACAACGAATCACCCAATTACAGCAACAATTTGAAAAAAAATTATGTGCAGATCACCCAAATGCTTTTTGGAATAGAAAAAAGTATGAAGTTACTCTGCCATATGAAAAGGATTTTAATGAAAAAGAAATCCCAACAAAAGCCAGACCTATCCAGATGAATGAAGAAATTTTAGAAAATTGTAAAAAAGAAATCCAACAATTATTAGATAAAAATCTGATCAGGCCAAGTAAATCAGCTTGGAGTTGTGCAGCTTTTTATGTTAATAATCATGTTGACTTAGAACGAGGAGCCCCTCGTATGGTAATAAATTATAAGCCATTAAATAAAGCTTTGAAATGGATTAGATATCACATTCCTAATAAGAATGATCTTATAGGAAGATTATCTCATGCTTCCATCTTTTCAAAGTTTGATATGAAGTCAGGATATTATCAAATACAGGTAAAAGAAGAGGATATATATAAAACTGCCTTCACGGTGCCTTTTGGTTATTACGAATGGAACGTAATGCCATTTGGTCTTAAAAATGCACCTTCTGAATTTTAGCAAATAATGAATGATATATTCAATCCTTATACACGATTCACTATTGTGCATATTGACGATGTTTTAGTGTTTTCAAATACTATTGAACAACACTTCAACAATCTACATGAATTTAGTAATATTATAAAGAAAAATGGTTTAGTCGTGTCAGCATCTAAAATGAAACTCTTCCAAGTAAAAGTCAAATTTCTAGGATTTAAAATTTATCAAGGATCTATTACACCAACCCATAGGGTAATAGAATTTGCTGATAAATTTTCAGATGAAATTAAAGATAAAAATCAATTACAAAGATTTTTAGGATGTCTTAACTATGTGTCAGACTTCCTTCCTCAGCTCAGGAAAAAGTGTAGACTTTTATTCCTTAGGTTACAGAAGCAGCCTCTCGCTTGGACTCCACAGATGACCCAAGTTGTTAAAGAGTTAAAAAGTCAGGTTAAGAGTTTACCTTGTCTAGGTATCCCAAACCATACGGCTTTTAAAATAGTCGAAACAGATGCTTACGACATAGGTTTTGGCAGTATCCTTAAGCAACGAATAGAATTCAAGAAACAGGTAGTGAAGTATCACTCAGGCGCTTGGATTGAAAATCAAAAGAAATATTCCACCATCAAAAATGAAATTTTATCCATCGTTTTATGCATTACTAAATTTCAAAACGATTTGATAAATCAAAAATTTCTTTTACGCGTGGATTGCAAAGCAGCAAAAGATGTTTTACAAAAAGATGTTCAAAACTTGATTTCAAAACATATTTTTGCTAGATGGCAAGCCTTATTATCATGTTTTGATTTTGATATTGAATTTATTAAAGGAATAAGTAATTCTCTTCCAGATTTCTTGACAAGAGAATTTCTACAAGGAAAATTCAGTTCTTCACAATGAGCTCTCGCCGTGGTGCTTCATCTTCCAGAAATAAGGGCAAAAGCCCAATGCAGCCAAAAACCCCAGCCAAAACTTCTAAAACCAAAACACCAGCAGTCTATGCTATAGATACACTAGCCCAGACCTCTCAACACAGCCAAGCCAGCCAAAATCAAACCTTTGCCAAAAAGGTATCAGGTTCTTCTCTTCCCCCTAAAAAAGATGAAGAACCCCAATATATTCGAAAAGAAAATGTTATAACAGTTTGTCCTCTTGAACAATGACAGTATATAGATAAGGTTCAAGATACGATTACAACCATATTCCCTGCTCATGCTACAGAAAAAGTTTGAAATTTTATTCCATCTGATTTTAAGAAAGATCGTCTCTATTATGAGCTTGTTCTGGTTGATTTCAAATCGGCCTTAATAAGTCATCAAAGAGATAATACAGGAAGAGAAATTCTCTCAGATTAAAATCAATAAAGTACTTACGCATTCTGATTGGAGACAATCTCCTTATAGAGCCAAAAAACTCTCGGTTAATTATCATTTAACATATAATTATAATGACTATATTGTTGCATGGTATAACACCATGTACTACAGAAATTATAATCATTCTTGGTTCGTATGGTTCACTCGTGACTATTCCGACCATTTTTCTAATTGGTTTTTGGAATGGTTCCATGCCTTCGGACCCGTACAGCAAATTCTCCCAGCCGTTGTCCTCACTGGTTTCAGACAATTTAAAGCTGCAATTCGCTATCTAGATGCAGAAAAATCTTTTTATTTCTGCTATCACTTTCGCATCCCCTGGGTAGTTAGCTGGACTTTTACAGTGGTAACAGGTGTTCAGCCTTGCCCAACACTAAGTTATCTTGTTCGAAAGTTTAGTGTTAAATGGTGAAAGAAATATGTACAGGAATACGCTAATGAAAAATATGTCAGCAAGTGGATTTCCAAGAATTCACAGCATATTAAGCTAGAATTCAAGCCTACAGCTCAGACTCTCTTTGTTGTAGAGAAAAATAAACTCTTGTTGGAATTATCAGCCATATCAGACCCTGGCCAATTTGCTGCGTTTGCACAAAAGCTTTAGGGTTTAGAATCTACCGCCGAATCTTCGTTCCCAGCTACCTCTTCAGAATATGAACAGGAAAATGAGGATAATTGCTTTGGCATTGACTTTAGCGAAGAATTCCTGTGACAGCCTACTGGCACGTCACCTGTGGTGCCAACACTCAGTTTGGTATCATGACCGACAGCTACAAAGAAAAGGAAAAAAGCAAAAGATAAAACATGATAGCAAAACTACAGTCAAAAACACTTCAAAGCTACAGTAAGGCATCTTGTACAGTAAATTCCTTGTAAATTTATACAAATGTAATGTAAATGCTGTTTACCTTCATCTATAAAAGACACTTCAGTTTCAATTGTAAGGCATCGTTCAAAATTCCCTTCTAACTCTCTTGTGAAAGCTTAGAAGAATTTGTTCGAAGCACTTTGTAAGTTTTATAATTTTTAAAGCAATAAATTTCTGTTCATATTTAAGCTCTACTTCTCTCTATTGCGATCCTTGTTGTTCATATATATATATATATATATATATATATATTTCTAAGCTTTCACAGGGGAGTTAAAAGGGGTTTTGAACGATGCCTTACAACTGAAACTGAAATGCCTTTTATAGGGAAGACAAACAGCATTTGCAAAGAATTTACACATAATTTACTGTAAAAGATTCCATACTGTAACTCTGAATTACTTTTGACTGTAGTTTTGTTAGCATGCTTTAACTTTTGCTTTTCTCTTTCTTTGTAGTTGTCGGCCATGATACCAGACTGGGTGTCGGTATCATAGGTTGAGTGCCAGCTGGCTGGTCACTGGAATTCTTCGCTGAAGTCAATGCCCAAAGGGAACTGTAAATGTTGTTTTGTATTTATCATTCTCTATTACCTGTATTTGGTAGTATCCAGATTTTATGTCAAATTTTAAGAAAATGGAAGCATTCAAAATTCTACTGATAATGTCTTTTTTGTTTGAAATTGGGTACCTGATCCATTTAAGGACTTTGTTTAGTGATTTGTAATTGATTACCATCCTAGGGGTTCCTTGTTCTATTTTAGCGTAATTTTTGATATAGAAAGCTAGGCAACTCCAAGGGGATTTGCTTGGTCTAATCATTTTTTTGTCTAAATATTCTTGTATTTCTTTTTTGCAGTATTCTAAGGTCTCTTCATTCATTTGAATGTGTCGAGCTTTTGTTGGAATATTGTTTTCATGGAAGTTATCTTCGTATGGTAGAGAAACATAAAAACTATATGTTTCTTTTTAGTCCAAAAAGCATTTGGGTATTCTGCACAAATGTTTTTTTCAAACTTATTTTGTAATTGTATTTTTGTTGTATTGGAGGTTATTAACATGTTTTTCTATTCTTTTGTGATGTATTTCTTGCGTAAAAGATTTAATTTGGTCTGTTTTCTTTGTTATTAGATTAATCTGGGAAATTGTCGTATTTTGTAAAAGATTTAAATCTTTTAAGTAAGATTTTCGAATAAATTTGAATGTTATTTTTTTTCCGAAGGCTGTTGTGGTTATCTCTTCTGTTATAACTTAGAAGGGATATATTGTAGTTAAAAGGGTGTTCCTAAGATTATTGGTTCGTTTATGTTTTTTACTAAAATGAACGTAGTCTTGAAACATGTTTTGTTGTTACAAATATGGGCTTTGGTAAGTTTGTAGTTTATGTATAACTGCATTCCATTAGCACTACTTAAGGATTCTTTTGTTTTTTTCGTAGTATTGTGTAGGAATTAATCCTTCTTGTATACAATTCATGTATGATCTTGAGTTAAACAAGGTAATGGTTTTTAAGGTATATTCACTATTGATTACTAGTCGTATTGGGCAGTACTATTTTTGTATTTGTATTCTAGAAATAATGTTTATATAATTTTGTTTAGATTCTTCTAAGTCTTGTTCCTTTTTTATAATGATTTCTTTTTGTTTTAATTTACTAGATTCTGGTAGATCTAGTGTTTTATTAGTCAAGTTAAACAATTGTAATTCTAAAGCAATGTCTTTTAGCTTTAGTTGTCTAACTTCATCTTTAATTTGTTTAGTTTTTTGTTGTAAGTCTTGTATAGTTACTGGTTTTTCTTCAGGTTTAAATCTAGTTAAGATTTTCAGATTATAAGGTTATAGTGGTTTTGGTTTATGTTCTTCTTGTTCTAAGGCTTCCTTAAGTTGAATAAGGTAATCTCTTTTAATGTCTGAGTCTTCGATTTTGTCTATGATATCTATCAATAACTGGGCTTTATTCGTAGTTATGACATTTATTGTGGATATTTTTATACAGATGTCACAATTGTATATTCTTGGTCCAAAATAGATTTGTTGTTCTTCTTCTGAACTGGATGGTGCTATATATGTTTCTTTAGAGTCTTGTGGAGGGATTGTTATTAGTTATTTTTAGATAAATCTCAAAAGTTAAGTTCTAAACGAACTTAGTGTTGGTTAACCTTTGAACACAGTATTGGTCAACCCGTTAGAGCCTAGGTGAGCATTAGGGTGGTCTTGCTGTGGAGGTGGTCCTGCTAAAATTTGAATAAAATTTAATTTAGATGGAGTATTATCTAAACATAACTATGAACATTATCTTTAGAATACTCTCTAGTAGAAATAATCATACCATACTTAGGATAACATACCAAACAAAAAATGAAGAGGATATACCAGAAAGTAGTAAATAACAGACACTCTCTATACAAGAAACTGAGCAAAACTTAGTTTTTTGGACCTTACCTACCATACAATATAAGGAAATATACAAAGATCAACCTTCTATTTATTGAAAAACAGTGTCTATAAAATTGTAGAAACTATAAAACCTATAGGAAAACAACATGATACCTTACACTTAATGGACTCGGAGCTAATAGATCAACACATTAGAGATGGATACAACTTCCTTCATATAGAATCAATACAAGTTGCTATCAAACCCCTTAGAAGAATAGGAGTTAATCAACCTATACTTCTTCTCTTACGAGATACAAGAGCCTTAAGTTTTGACGACTCAATAATGGCCTGTTTAGAATCCAACATAACTAATGGCTCTGTATATTTTAATTGTTTCCAAATTAAGAAATTAGTTGAAATAATAAATACATCAAAAAGACCTTAGTACTCAACACTAACATAGTACAAAAATTCAAAGAATGATATGAAGACGTAGGAAAGGTCTACAAAATACAATACAAACTTTTGAAAGACCTATTTAAAGTAGGAGTCAAAAGAATTTTCAATAGAAATGAAACAATAATTATATAAGCCAATTTAGACAAAACTAAGGTAATAACACTTAAACCAATCAGACATGAAGAAATGTTAGCCAAACTTCCAGAAGACTAGAAATTTGAAGACATTTCCTCCCCAAAAAAGGAAGAAACAACAGAAATTTCAGAAATAATAGAAGACCAGAATGGTAATGTTACTCTTAGAATGAGAAGAACCTCATCTTTAAGAGTAAAGAACCTCATCTTTAAGAGTAACTAAGCCTAAGAATACATCCCAAACATCAAGACACTCGATTAGTTATGAGAATCCCACATTACACTATAACCTGGCAAGTATAAATTTTAGACCAAACATACCAGAACCAATTTATTGAGAAGGATCACCAAACCACTCACCCACAAGATCTCAAGTCATGGTAATTACCAAAGACTTTGAAATAAACAAAGATTATATAAGAAATGATTTCTTATCAAACCAAAACAAAAATCAGAGAAAATGGTATTTCTCTAGTATTTTTATGGAGGAGCAAAGACAACAATGGTTACAACAATTTTACAACGACTGTAAAGAATTAAGAAAAAAATCTTTATTTCTTTTAGTGGTTTAATATATTTACAAGAGAGAATAATATTTCAAACCCATTTATCTCTACGATGAATGTAAATTCCAAAGTTACACAAACTTGGAGTAAAATAGATAATACAAAAATAGAAGGAATACATTCTCCTCTAAAAGCAATTAAAGTCAAAATAAAGGAAGAAATTGATGTAGAAACCTCTCCTTTTAAAACAATCACCTCAACTCTTAGTGCAACACCTACAAGAAGTGACATTAAAAATGTTTAACTACAGAACAATTATTCAAACCAAATACTCTCTACCATAGCTAAACAGTTTGATAGAGTGGAAACTCAAATTAATACAAAAAATGTAGAAAACAACATTTTTAAAGGAAACTATCAACACATAGATTATCAACGACCTGTTTACAAAAATGAAACCATATCACCTGAAGACAGTAAAAAGATTAACTTAGGAAAACAAGATATTACAGACAAATTAGTTGAAGAAACTCTTTTATTGAAAGTTGTTATTGAGGACGTTCCATTGTAGAAATGAAACATAGATGGAGTCAGTGAGCACTATATACTGAATGTAATACAAAACATGACAATGACTGCAATAACCTATAAGGTCAAAGGAAACCAAGAACCACAAATAGTCCAAATGTTAGTCACAGGATTTACTGGACAACTTAAAGGATGGTGGGATAATTTCCTATAAGCCGAAGAAAAACAACTTATCATAACAACGGTCAAACAAGAAGTTCAAACTGAAGGACAACGCCAACAATTGTCCCAGATGCAATAGCAACCTTAATCTATACCTTAACCAAACATTTTACAGGAGATCCTCTAACATTCCAAAATAGAATAGCTGAATAGCTAATTAGCCTAAACTGTCCAACCATGACAGACTTTAGGTGGTACAAAGACATGTTTCTTACCAAACTTTACGTTAGAACTGATTGCAACATAGATTTCTGGAAAAAAAAATTTATTGCAGGCTTACCAAAACTCTTTTCCAAAAAGGTTAGAGAAGCTATTAGGAAACAATACAACAATACTATACCTTATGATTAACTTACTTTTGATCAAATCGTTAACTTCATCACTATAGAATGATTAGCTATCTGTAATGATTTAAAGTTTACAATACAAAATTAAGTCTAAATTAAAAGACAATAGAAAAGAATAGGAACATTCTACCAACAATACGGTATAGAAAAGATATAAGCTCTTTCCTCTAGTACCAAAAAAATTAGAAGATACCATAAAACTTGACATCAGAGTCAACCTTCTAATAAATAATACACAAAGCCATACAAGAAATATTCGAAACAAAAATCTAGCACCTATAGGAAACCTTACTTCAAAGGTAAATATATAAAAAAAGATAGAGTTTGTTTCAAATGCGGGAAAGTAGGTCACACCTCACGAACCTGTAAAATGAAAAAGAAAATCAATAACTTAGACATAGAAGACAAATATAAACAAAGTCTAATCAATGTAATGATAGACAAAAACTATCAAACTTCTAAAACAGAATAATCTAATAGAGAAAGTGAAGACCAGATTAATAACATTCAAGAAGAAACAGATGTAGCACCCTTCAATTCAGAAGAAGAACAATAAATTTGTTTTGGACCAGGAATATGCAGTTGTGACAACTGTATGAATATATCTACAATAAATGTCATAACTAGGGATAAAGCCCAGTTACTGATAGATATCATAGACAAAATCGAAGACCCAAACATTAAAAGAGACTAGCTTATTCAACTTAAGGAAGCCTTAAAACAGAAACAAAAAACATTAGAACCTTATAATCTTCAGCAAATCTTAACTAGATTTAAACCTGAAAAAAAACTAGTAACTATACAAGACTTGCAACAAGAAGTTAAACAAATTAAAGATGAAGTCAGACAACTAAAGCTAAAAGACATGGCTTTAAAACTACAATTGTTTAACTTGACTAACAAAACACTTGATCCACCAGAATCTAGTAAATTAAAACAAAAACAAATCCTTATAGAAAAAGAACAAGACTTAGAAGAATCTGAATAAAATTATATAAACATTATTTCTAGAATACAAATATAAAAAAGGTACTGCTTAATATGGCTAGTAATCAACAATGAATATACCTTAGAAATCATTGTCCTGTTTGACTCAAGAACAGACATGAATTGTATATAAGAAGAATTAATTCCTACACAATACTAAGAATAAACAAAATAATTCTTAAGCAGTGCTAATGAAACGCAGTTACACATAAACTACAAACTTATCAAAGCCCATATTTATAACAACAAAACATGTTTCAAGACTACGTTCGTTTTAGTAAAAAACATATATGAACCAATAATCTTAGGAACACCCTTTTTAACTACAATATATCCCCTTCCAAGTTACAACAGAAGGAATAGCCACAACAGCCTTAGGAAAAAAACATAACGTTCGAATTTATTCAAAAACCTTACTTAAAAGATTTAAATCTTTTACAAAATACGACAATTTCCCAGATTAATCTAATAACAAAAAAAACAGACTATATTAAATATCTTACGCGAGAAATACATCACAAAAGAATAAAAAAATAGGTTAATAAACCTCCAATACAAGAAAAAATATAGCGACTACAAAATAAGTTGAAAAAGACATTTGTGCAGAACACCCAAATGTTTTTTGGAACAGAAAGAAACATATATAGTTTCTTTACCATACGAAGATAACTTCCATGAAAATGATATTCCAATAAAAGTTCGACACACTCAAATGAATGAGGAGACCTTAGAATATTATAAAAAATAAATATTTAGACAAAAAATTGATTAGACCATGCAAATCCCTTGGAGTTGCCCAGGTTTCTATGTCAGAAATCACGCTGAAATAGAACGAAGAACTCCTAGGATGATAATCAATTACAAACCATTAAACAAAGTCATTAAATGGATCAGGTACTCAATTCCAAACAAAAAAGACATTATCAGTAGAATTTGGAATGCTTCAATTTTCTCAAAATTTGACATGAAATTTAGATACTACCAAATACAGCTAGCAGAGAAGGATAAATACAAAACAACATTTATAGTTCCCTTTGGGAATTATGAAACTATTCCAAACCAAAGTCGAGCTTTTAGGGTTCGAAATATATCAAGGAACGATCACTCGTATAAGCCGAACCATAGAATTCACTGATAAATTCTTAGATGAAATTAAAGACAAAACTCAGTTACAAAGATTTTTAGGATGTATACATTATGTAGCTGATTTTATACCAAATCTTAGAACCACTTATAAACATTTGTTTGGCAGACTTAAAAAGAGTCCACCAGCTTGGAATATAGAGATGACTAATATAGTAAAAGACCTTAAGAATAAAATCAAAGCTTTATCATATTTAGGCTTACCAGATCCTAAAGCTAGTATGATAGTCGAAACTGACGTGTCTGATTTAGATTATGGAGGAGTGATTACACCTAAAAATACTATGCATTTATTGCAGTATAGTATGGGGTGTCGATCCACAGAGGGATGGAGGAAACACTACAAGAATTTCACTTAAAGGAAATACCAATGAACAATTGATAAGAGAATAAGTGGATAATAAGATTTATTTAAATTATGCGATTAAGTGGAAGGAAATACGAGTAAAGAAGTAATAAAGCTTTGGGCTTCCATTGATTGGATTCAACACTTTGGTTTATGTTTCAACTCAAAAATTACTCAATTAAGGATTATAGCACCAAATCCCTAATTGGAACATATAACAATGAAAAGTCCTAAATCTCTCATAATCAAATCTAGGGTTAAATCCTCCTTTTTGCAAACCATGAATTTCATCTCTGAAAACTAAATCAATTGATGACACTGTGTTAAGAAGCAACTATAATACAACAAAAGATCATGTTCATAACATGGAAACCATCTCTATTGAGTCACCATTAAAATTCATAAAACTATAACTCAACATCA
>JASKGM010076045.1:0-15330 GCA_034509205.1 Ceratonia siliqua
TATATGTAAAAGAAATGTAAAACTGCTGCTTAAGTTTTCACCCTACAAAATAGAATATATCTTTTACTATCATAGCATATTCTGAGGGCTACGATGCTATATATTATTGGAATATGGACAGCGAGAGCATAGTAACGGGTAGGATGCTATATATGTATGTCCAAAGGTATAAAACTATTAGAAATGGTTCATATTTGGTGTTCGGACAACTTGTAAAAGGCCAGGTGACAGGGATAAAGCTAGTTTCATGAAAAAAAATTAAATTGGCAGCTTTTTAACAACTCTATTGTCATCTAATGGAAAACACTGTTTAATTTAGTTTCTGAAATTCTTTGCCAACGATGCATAAGTTATTGAAAGAAGCAACGTTGTAATTTTCAATGGCCTTTCTCATCTGATTATGAAATGATATTTCTCCTTAATTTGTCTTTCTGAGTATTATTAGTCAATGATCTGGATTATTTCTTTATAATTAAATGACAATTATTTGACTGAGTTCCATACAAAATTTTCTTCTCCCTCCAACTAATCTTGACGTGTGAGTGCAAGCATAAGATGTAGATTTAAGTTCGGAAAATTAAGAAGAAACAATATATATATATATATATCACACATAGAGAGAGAGTAATTTAATTATTGAGTTTATATTTTGTTCTCACCTATCATTTTTTTATTTTTTATTTTTTTTATTTTTTGATATTAATTGATTATTTTTTATATGATATATTTTTTAAAAAAATTTTTTGAATATTTTTGAAATATTTTACCTATTTATTATTCAATTTTCTAGAATTTATTTTTTTACAAGTAAAAAATTTTAAAAATATTTCAAAAAATCTTTAAAAAAAATATGACATAGAAAATAATCAGTTAATACCAAAAAATAAAAAAAATAACATAAAACAAAATAAATAAAAAAAAGAGGTGAAAGCAAAATAACTTATGCTACCGAATAAGGTGGTAGCATAGAACAATTCTTGAATATTTTGTCCTTGAAATATTAAGGTAATACCAATTTAGTTTTCTAAAGAATTTTTACATCATATAAATGTTGTAATCACCTAATATCTCACCGTTTTATCTTTCTATCAACTCATAAATGAAAAACTAATGATTTTGCTATCATATAACTATTAATGTCCTATCTAGCATTTTAAATAATGACCTAATAATTTATTTAGCTTCAGATCAAACCACACGGTGCCATTTAAGGCTCAAGGATGAGTGATGCTCTGGCCTTAAATGTCTTTTTAATTTCTAAAGTTAGATAAATTGTCAAGTCGTTATTTAACTTGTTAGTAATGACACTAGTGTTGATAAGCAAATAAAATCATTAGTGGGACATAACGATGAAACATTATATTATTAAAGCATTCAACAACTGAAATCTCAAAACTAACAACTCTCATCTTTAATTCAATCAACTCCTCCCAAAGGACAAGTAGTAGGTATAATATTCAAACAATTTTCATGACGTTGATGGCATGCATCTTAGTCTTGCTTTTAGAAAAAAAACCTCGCGTAGTTGTTAAAGATTTGTTCATCCATCAAACAGTATAAATAATTATTCTGCTTCCTCTAACTAAAAGTGCATACCACTTCAATGCCTCCTCCCTATAAATACCAACCAAATTCAATTCACATTCAAATACACACAATATCCTTCAAGATGAAAGCTGTCTACTGCCTCCTTTCCCTCCTGGCTTTGGCATCCTCTCTTGCCTCTGCCTATGACCCCAGTCCTCTCCAAGATTTTTGTGTGGCTATCAATGATACCAAAAATGGAGGTGTATATATATATATATATATACAAAGTTTTTTAAGAAGTGTTTGTTATATTGATATCTTAAATACTATTGTATTTTGGAAATCATGGTATAGGATCCTCGTGGTTTGGTATACCAATGACTTCCTTCTTTACATCATGTCAAGCTCTTTTTCTTTTCTTTTTAGCTCATCTCTTCTTTTCTACTTGTTTCCTTTACAGTATTTGTGAACGGGAAATTCTGCAAAGACCCCAAACTTGCCAAAGCTGAAGATTTCTTCTTTCATGGATTGGGACCTGGAAACACGTCCAACCCACTTGGTTCAAAAGTGACTCCAGTTGCGGTTAATGAGATACTAGGACTTAACACTCTAGGCATATCTCTAGCTCGTATAGATTTTGCACCCAAGGGTCTAAATCCTCCCCACACTCATCCTCGAGGTACAGAGATCCTTGTAGTCCTTGAAGGCTCTTTGTACGTTGGATTTGTGACCTCTAATCAAGATAATAATCGTCTCTTTACCAAAGTGCTGAATAAGGGAGATGTGTTTGTGTTCCCCATTGGTCTCATTCACTTTCAACTCAACGTGGGTTATGGCGAGGCAATTGCCATTGCTGGTCTTAGTAGTCAAAACCCTGGAGTTATCACGATTGCAAACGCTGTGTTTGGATCCCATCCACCCATCTCTCCTGAGGTTCTCACCAAAGCTTTTCAAGTGAATAAGAACGTAATCGACTATCTTCAGAAGCAATTCTGGTACAACAACAGCTAGAACTACTTGCAGAGCAGCCACTTTGATATAATTGATTTCTCATCAGTTTCCTGTCCTCATGCAACTTTCTCCAAATACTTACTATGATAAATAAAATGCATGGTTATGTGCCTTTTTCTGTTTGGATTTTGGATTTATACAAGTTGTAGTGAAATAATATTAAAACTTGTTTTAAACAATATATTATTAATTTAAATAAGAATTCTTATTTAAAGTTTTAAAAGATGTTAATTTCATGATAAATATTTTTAGTCTTAGAAAAATGTTAATAAAAAATGTAATTTTTAAATTTAAAATAAAAAAGTCAATCTTATAAAGAATAAATGTTTTAGTTGCAATATTGATAAAAATTATTTCATGATAAAGAATTTTAGAATTTTTTTTACGATAACTTTGATAAAGTTTATAAGAAAATTTAAATGAGAATTAAATTTGATAAATAATTTTAAATTTTAAAAAATTATAATTCAATAAAAACTTTTAGCTATAAAAATTTAAAAATATTAATTAAAACATTACAGCAAATAGTAATATTAGTTGTATATCATTTTTTTACACATCTCTTACACCTTCATTTTTAATCATTGATATATTATATTATTATCTATAATCTATTATCATCATTATTTTATAATATCAATGGTAAAAGTGGATATGTAAGAGAGGTGTAAAAAAAAGTAGAGTACAAATATTACTCTAAATAATTATAACCTCTACAAAAATTATAAATTTAATATAGAAGTGTGGATCATATTTTAATTAAAAAATAAATTATTTCTCTCTTTAATTAATCAACTCAACTATAAAAATAATTAAATTAATTAAATTAAAATATTACTAAAGATATAATTAATTGAAATATAATAAAAAAATAGAACTCTTTAATTAGTTGAAAAAAAGAAACAAAATAATGCAATTGAAACAATCCACTCATATAATAGTATCATAATGTGAACACAATTAAATCGATAATTAATTGATTTTTTAAAATATATTTTTAATAAAAATTGTCAAGTTTAATATTGTTAACTTTGTAGATGAATTGATCAAAATTATGCTTATTTATATTTGATATCAATTTCTTTTTTGGTATTCATGTTTTATATTGATTTTATTTGATTAACATTTGTATTGTTTAACTACTTTGGTTATGAAATATTACATAATGTTGGAAGAGACAATATTCAATATATAAAAATTTCAATGAAAGGGGTTATTTTATTCATAATAAAAAATTAATTTTCTAAATTTTACATTCCTAAGTTATATATAGTAAAATTAAATTAAAAAAAAAATCTGCTACACAACAATAAAATTGTGAAGATCTAAAAGTACTAAATATAATACCAAAAATTACTGTATCATGTGCCTTTTCTTGTTTACATTCTTCTTCTTTTTTCTTACTTTGAGTTTTTTTTGGTACCATAAACATTTTGTCAGTATGAATTTTACAATGACGTGAATCATTTTTTAACTACTGGTTGGTCTCGTGCCTGAAATCGACTCCAAGCACACGACTTTGGTAGAATGTATATTAATGTCAACCATATATGATGTTTAATATGTTATCACTGAGCTAATTATCATTTTTAAAGTATTAAATGTTATTTGACTAGATATTCAATTGTAGAGTGAATTAACAATTTAGTCACTCAAATATACATTTTGTCTCAATTATTTGGTCTTTCAAATATTTATTTTGTCTCAATTTAGTCCCTCAGTTACATATGGTAGACGAAAAGATCGCATGGTGATGATGGCATCTGACGTGGCAGTTACAAGTTGACGTGGCAAAGATGATTGGATTGTGTCTCTGCTGGCCAAAATGACACCATGTAGTCTGAGATAGCTAGCAAGGCCAAAAACAGTGTCATTTCTAAATGAAGGAATGCCCTTTCTAAACAGTGAAACGGTGTCATTTCATGAGGCTGAAGTTGGCATGTGAAATTCCCAAACGACGACATTTCATGCTTTCAAGGTTACCCACTCATGACCCACAAACAACGCCGTTTCTGGAGTTAGGTTTCCTAATCTCCCATTGCTATTGCTCGACGGAAGGTGGCCGTTGGTTTCTCTCGTTTGCTTGCTCGACGTTGAATCCATCGTTTGCTTGTTGGTTGATTTACTCGTTTGTTCTATTTGCCATTGGTGTCTCAAAGGTGGTTATCTTTTCCTTTCCTTTCTTTTGTTGGGTATGTGTGCATTGTTTAGGACTTTTAGGTTATATATACGAGGACTTTAGGATTGGATGGGAAGGAATAATACTTTGAAGCATTGTTTAATGTGTGGTCCCAATGTGTTTGTAATTTTGTTTTGTTCCTTAGTGATATATTGTTGTTTATTTAGGTTGTGGTCCCTCCCTCTACTGTATAGCATTTGATTTATGTTGGTTGGTACCTCTATTTTGATAAACAATTATGTGGTTGTGGTCCCTCCTATAGGATTTGATTTATGTCCAATACCTAGAATATTCTCCACCTATACAAGATATTTCCTTATTAGAATCCATATAACCAAAATAAATCAAGAACTCTAGTTTTAAATAAAGTCATGCATGTTTCCACTTTTTTCCTTTTGTTTTTGTTTGCTGATTTCTTTCTTTTAGATTGTGAAGGGAATGTGTGGTGGGTAGGTATTGGGTGATGTTTGTCTCAATTTGTATATATACGTATATATAAGTGTCATTTTTTCCTCTTTAGCTTATCAGTCTTCAAAGCTTTAAATTGATCTATTTTTTCACTTAAATGAATATATGTTCAACTTGCTCAAGTTAACAATTGTAATTATTAGTGTAAAGTGACTAGAGTTTTTTTTCTTTTGTGCCCCACTTAAGGTGGTAGACATTGTGATACATGTAAACTTCTACTGAGCTTGTGTTAATTTGCTTATTGTTTGATACATTTATTTCTTTTTTCCCTCTCTTTCCCCATTCTTATAATGATATCAATGAAATTTGATTTATTTGGGTATTGGGTAAAGTGTGGTGCATTGCAATATTATATTGCTATTTATGGAATGTTTGATCTTCTAGGAGCAAAGAATATGTAGGTAAGTTTCATAGTTAAGTGAAAACTTTACATTTAGGTAAGTTGGATGACATTTATGTTTGGTTAAGTAAATATGAAATTGTAATAATCTTTGGGTCTCTTTTTTTTTAGTATGTCTATACACTATATGACCATAGTTCTGCATCATGGTGGACATTTTAATTGTCATTCAACATTGACTTATGTGGGAGGAAAGGAGGAGCATTGGAATAAATGGGACATAGATGAGTTGTTAGGCCCTGTTGTTGAAAAGTTATTCAATGAGTTAGGATATGGTACCATTGGTAATTTTTTGTATCTAACTCCTGGCATAGGTATAAATGAATGACTTAGAAAATTGGAGAATGATAGGGATTTTATATGGCTGGTAGATGCAATAAAGGGTCATGATGAACTTCACTTGTTTGTTGAACAACTATTTGATACCCCTGATGTTGTTGAAGTTGGAGATATAGATGAGACAAACAAAGTCGATCATGATGAGGGAGTGATTGCAGTGACAATGAAAATGATGACATGCATGATTATATTGTAGAGACAGTTGCTAGGGTTATCAGTGAAGATGTACCATTAAGTGAAGAAAGTCCAATAACTGATTTTCTTGATGTTAGGCCCAACAATAGATTTAAAGCCCTATGGCGCAACCTTGGTGAGAGGCCATTTAAGGGAAAAGACACTTACGAGTTTGAAGAGTTGATTAGTCTTACTAAGGGCAAGGATGAAGATCATTCATACAAGAAAAAACATAGAAATAAGGGCATAAGTCCTAAATTTATGCAGTACAACATAGAAACTGAACTTGGGAATTGATTTTTGAACTAGGGATGAAGCTGCAGGGCAGGCTCTTATCAAATTAAATTTGTGAAGAATGATTCAAAAATGGTGAGAGCAAGATGCAGGGATGGGATTCCATGGGAAATACTTTGCTTCATTGATAGGGAAAGTATGTGTTTAATTTCAAGTGAAAACATTAGTGGATGTGCATAGATGCAGTAGAAGTTTTATGTTATAGCCTACGCTATAGTTAATGTTGAGTGCAAGGACATGTGACAATGGTTTATAACAAGACTTCTAGAAGACATTGCACTTGTATACAAAAAAAGATTGTGTTTTGTGATAGATCAGCTGAAGGTCATTTTAAAATCTACAATTTCCTACAAATCATGATTTACCAATTTTATAAACATCTATATATTATTGTAACAAATTGATTAGACATTGTTGATAAACTAGGTAGTGACCATGTCTTGATATAGGGACTTGTTCTAACTTTAGAGCAATTGTGTCACGGATCTGAGCATAGATTTTGCTAGAGACATTTATGGAGTAACTTCAATAAAGAACACAAAGGGCTTGGTCTATATGAAGGCTATGTGGAGATGTGCAAAATCAACCACAATTAAGAAATTCAGGAAGAATATGGAGCAAGTGAGGAAGATGTCCAAGCCTGCATGGAGATGGCTTGACAGGATTAATCCCAAGTTGTGGTCAAGGCATGCCTTCAATACAATCTCGAAGAATGACTCACTGACAAACAACATGTGCAGGCAATTCAATGCCAAGATACTGAAGTACATATCGAAGCAAGCATTGACCATGGTAGAGGAGGTTAGAGTTTACCAAATGAATAAAATTAGCCAATACAAGGAGAAAATGTTAAGATACCAAGGTCCAATATGCCCTGTAATACAGGACCAGTTAGAGAAAACAAAAAAGGCTAGTAGGTTTTGGACACCAGTGTGGACAGGTGATCTTGAAGGAGCAAGGTATGAAGTACAAGGTATGCCAGAGAAATTTGATGTGGACTTATCCAAACAAACATGCAGAGAAATTTAATATATAAAATATACAATAATATTTTTTTGGTTATAGCAAAACATTGTAGAAGGGACATGTGCATTAGCTAGTCATGAAAGTGGTAGAGGAATGCAGGGTACCTAAAATAGAAGGGGCAAACTCAAACATGACTTGTACAATATGTAGTTAGCATGAAATGGCTTAACACATACTAGGACATCTATTACTAGTAGTTCAAAAGTACATGCTATCCATCATATATAACAAAATAACAAAACACTTAAAAATTAGAACTAAAAAATACTGATCATATTAAAGAATGTATAATACTAGTTAGCCACATGCTTAATCTTGGCACCAAATTCATTTAAAGAATGTAGATGCCCATGCAAAATCAAATTCAAGGATTAAACTAAAATAGAGCACATCAAGTAGTTTACTTTGATTCTAGAAACAATATATTCGAATAAATTACTCAAATTCAGGGATTGGGCATAACAAGTAATTTACTTAAAATAATTATCAAACTCCACTAAGACAAAACCAATTGATTCGAATAAACACGAAAAATGGTATTAAATTAGCTTCAAAACTTCACCTGAAATGTATTTAATTAGCTTCAAAACTTGACCTATTGTTACAATAAATTATATAAAACAAGGGCAGAGGGAATTGTAACTGAGAAGGACCTATGAATCGCAAAGGGGAAAGGGAAGGGGTATCATGACGAGGAAGAGGTGGAGGTATTGCAAAGGGGAAGGGACCTGTGAATAGGGGGCGATCTAGGGGGACAGGATGGCAAAAGGTAGGGGGACATGTGCCTTTGAAAAGACATTGTTGGAGGGGTAGAAGTCTCCATTAGCTGTCTCAGGCCAAACGGCGTCGTTTTGGCCAGCAGAGACAATCCAATCATCCTTTCCACCTCAGCCTGTCACTACCACTTCATATGTCGTCATCGTCACTTCATCTTTTCGTTTATCATATGCAATAAAGGGATTAAATGGTTAATTAACTCTTAATTGTAAGATTGGGCATTCAGTTATTTATTGGAGAGGTATCCAATAGAGTAAAAAAAATATTATGAAACTCTAAAAATATCACTTTTTCTCAATTGAGTCCTTCAAAGTTAAATATTCTCAATTTAATTCTCCAAAAATCCAGTTTATTTTAATTTCGTTCCTCCATTAACTTAAATAGCCAAGAAATGTCAAAATTATAAATATGTAAATGTATATGTAAACACCTAATTTTGTCCAAACATCCCTTAAAATTTTGAGATTAATAAATTTTTTCAAAAAAAATAATAAATAAAAATATTAAAAAATAAATAAATAATAAAAATGAAAAATAATAGGTAGGAAAAATAAAAAATAAAAAAATATATATATAATAACAAAAAAATACCAAAAGAAAAAAGAAAAAAAGAAAAACAAACAAACAAACCAAAAATAAACAAAAAAAATAAAGAAGGAAGTCCAGCCCAATTTCCTGTCCAAGCCCACTATCCTTTAACCCGAATCCATGATCCAACAACCCACTTACCCCTTCAAACCTGACTACCCTCTCTTCTGCAAGACCTATTTCCCCCATGCCCATTCTATGCACAATCAGCAACCACTCCCCTCAATTACTCGACTATTTCACTTTCCATCTCCCTTATCCTCTGCACTTTACCCACTTACCAGGCCAACTCCACTGGAGGTCCCTCATCCGTCTCACCCACTTTGTGTAGCAACGCTCGCCTCACAACTGCTCTCTGAATCATCTCCGTCTTCACACCACTGCGAGAGGCACAGCAGGAGGAGAGAGGTTCGTTAGCTATAAATAACTGGATCGAGATCAAGAGGAGGAGGGGGAAGCTCGACAAAACAGAGGGATTTTCAAAGCTGAGGCTGAGAGGAACACTAGGAAAAGCACAAAAAATTGAGATATCGAAATATCAGAGAAGGGAGAGCACGAATCTGAAGGGGGAAAGTCGTGAAAAAGACGAAGGCAAAGAAGAAAGATTGTGAAATTAAGAGCAAAAATAACTTGGAGGATAACCCGAGATTCAGAGGTCAAAATCATTTTTTTCGGAGAGATTAGCCTGCTATAAAAGTTTCTGGTATCCGTTTAGTTTGGGGAACCATCTCTTTTTGCAAGGTAAACTGGATTGGGATGCCTATCATCTCTGTTTTTCAGTTGTATTCTCCATGAATCTAAGGCCAATCTTTGAGGCCATTAAGATTTGGTATCACATTTATGTTGAAGGAACCAGGGCTTTTAGTTATCTTCTTAACCAGTTTTAACATGCTAGAAATTGGATTTAGCTTATAAAGATGTGTTTCTCTCCATGTAGCATTTGAATTTATCCCTCATTGAAAATAATGTCTGGAATAATAACCTCTGAGTTGGAATCCCTTAACCTAAAAAGTAAGTTATTTTGGTATAATCTAAAACTTGAATTGGATATAGATGGTGTATGTTGGTTCGGTTTACAGTAGTGTTTCTCACTATTTGCTGTTGTCTAGATATTGAGGTTATAATGCTAAGATAACCTCTCATTCTGTCTATGTTCTCTGGGATGTAGAGGTGTTTACGTTTATTAGGTAAGGCTTCTCTTAAGATGTTTTTGTCCTCCTGAGCACTTTGGATCAGGTATGATATACCTGTTTTGATTTGGTGGTCATTAGCAATTCATGGTGTAGTCTCATTTCTGAACAGGACTTTGGTGGCAAAAATCTGGGATTGATTTGGTCTTATGCAATTTTCATTGTGATTTAGTTTGATTTTGGAATAATTCTAGGCTTTTTGGACCGAATTTGACAATAATTATTCTTAAGGAATTTGGTCACAATTTCAAGATAAAGTTTATGAAATGTAGGTGAAAATACTTTGGTTTGAGCTTAAGATGTAAATTGTAAATCTAGTAACTTGGTTTTGTGTCCTTTGATTCACTGTGTCATATGTAATTTCATATGCAATAATTAGGTGCTGGTTCAGTTAGCTGTGCTACTTCAAACACAACAAAGTAATCTACATACTATACGAATTTTGATTTTGGCCAGCTTGCACATTTTTTGATTGTTCATAGCAATAGACTGAATTTCTATGGCATAGATAAGTTCTGTGTTGTGAAGGGGAAGTTTTAGGCAATTGATCTTTTATATATACATTTTATAAAATTAAATTATAGATGAGTTATGTATTTTGGGATTTATAAAATTGAGATTTATGGCTAGTTAGTTTGATTGATAATGTTGGGCCCATTTAGTATTCTGATTTTAGTATTCATCTAATGGTAAAGTGGGGTTTGATTCAATCTAAAGGTAATGGGTCCAAGGCCTAAATCATATCCAAAGGAATTTTTTTTTTATGAAAATGAACTTCATAGAATTAAAAGGCTCAATTAAATTAATTTTAAAATAAGGCTTCAATGGCCCAATTGAATTACTTTCAAAAAAGGGTTCAAGGTTCAATGTTTTCAAAATGGCTCCAATGGCCCAGCCAAACAATTTCAAAAAAAAAAAATGGAACTCAAATTCATACTCTTGTGAATGATGAGATTTTAATGCTTTTAATAATGTCATTCTTGCCTCCCCAATGTTTTCAAAATGACATTTTGTCCTAATATTTTAGAAATTCTAATTGGACTTCCATATTTTTGAGAATTACAGCTTAACCTCTACACTTTCAAAAATAATATTCTGCCCCCAGGCATTACAAATTGTAGTTTTGCTCCAAGGCTTCTAAAAGATTCTTTGATTTCAATACTAGAATTCCTTAATCCCTCCCAAATGTTATGTTGGGAAATATTCTCCCATTCTGATTGAATTTTATGTAAAAATTCATTTTCCCATACTATTTTCATTTCTTTTAACATTATGTGAGGAAATACTCTCCCATTTTATTGGGTCTTATGTGAAAATTCATTTTTTCATATTACCTTTATCTCTTTCAAACATTATGTAGAAAAATAATATCTCATTTTATTGGACCTTATGCGGAAACTCACTTTCCCATATTGTCTCAATCCCTCCTAGACAAATTCTAATTTAATGAACCTCAAACTATGTAAACCTTAATCTCTTAAGGGTAAGTAGGCACTTACACAATAAGACAGGTCCAATTCTCCCACTTCTTTATTTTTCTTTAAAAATCGCAATAATAAAAGGAGTAATTTAAATCATAATAAATCTAAGCACAAATAATTTAGGGTAACCATTCTTAAGGACGGACGTTGTAGGGTGCATAACATCTTCTCTACATGTAATTAGACTCCTAAACCTATCATCTGGTTTCAAGAGCTAGTATTTGATTTTTAAAGGATCCCAATTATCTTTCTAATTAATTGGTGGTAACTCTATTTTTTTTATCTCTATTTTTTTTCTTTTGTTACCTTAAGGTCATGACGGTGCATTTTTTCTTATCGTCATGTTGTGACAGTATACACCATATTTTGTCCTTCTTATGATTATTTACTAAAAAAGGCAAAAAATATAAAAATGTGAAAAAATATAAAAATCACAAGCATATAAAATACAAGCATTATAGGAGAACAATTATCCATATAATATTTTGAAGGATTTGAGATAATATAGAAAAATAATGTTTTAAGGGATTTGAGACAATATAGAAGAAAAATGTTTTAAAAGCTCAATCACAGTTAACTTTTTTTATTTTGGTACATCAGTAGCCAGAAAAAAAAAGGGAAACTATAATATATTTCCAAATGCCTTTCTTAATTGTAAAAAATATTGATAACTGAGTTTGTTATCTTACATTGGGGTATTCTTTTGGTACCATAAAGATTTTGTGAGTACGGATTGTGAATCATTTTTTAACTATTTGTTGGAGTGTAAATTAATATTAACCATAAATGATGTTTAATATGTTACCACTGAGTTAATTATCATTTTTAAACTATTCAATATTACTTGACTAGATATTTAATGATAAGATTGGACATTCAGTCATTTAATAAAGAGGTATTCAATAGAGTAAATTAATGTTTCCATTCTTTAAAAATATCATTTTTCTCAATTGAGACCTCCGAAATTATATATTATCAATTTAGTATTCTAAAAGTTAATTTTATTTTAATTTCGTCCTTCCATTAACTTAAATAGCCAATAATTGTCAAAATTATAAACATGTATAAGAGATTTAGTAGAAATAAGTGCAAGAGAGCTATATTTCCTGTTAGTCTATATTGATAATTTCCCTGATTCTTAGTTAATTAATCTAAAATTGTATTGAATTGATTTTTGAAGGATTAAATTGAAAGGGTTTAAGTTTGAAGAATTTAATTAAAAAATGTGATATCTTTAAATGACTAAAATATTAATTTATTTTATTCAATATTTTTAACAGCACTATCAATTTGGGTTGACCCGCGCCAGCCTCCTCATGCCTCAAGTTAAACAAGTCGAGCTCGAGCCAGTTCATATTTGGTCAGGCTTATATTTGAAGGTCCTAGTCTTACCTTATAGGACTTTAATGCATAAATGAGCTTAATTAAGAAAATTAATAAAAAATAATAATATACAAAATAATTAACCACAAAAGTCAACAAAAACATATTTTAAAATTGTATATTCTATTCTACTCATATACTCATGAGTAGGCTTTTGATTTTTTAATTTCTGATTTTTTTTTAAATTTTGATTTCAAGAAATAATTTAAAAGAATCTAAAAAATTTTAAAAAAATAAATAATCAAAATAATCAAAAATCAAAATAAAAATAAGAATAATCAAATACTACTCATGAGTAAGACAGAAATCATTTTCTAAATTATTCAAAACAAGTATATATAAACAAAAACAAATTCATAATAAACAACAAATCAAAAAAATAAGATCATAAAATTATCTTAACTCAACATTATAAATTAAAACATCAAGCATCATTTTCAACAATGATATTTAAATCTTCTTTAGATAAAGTTGCACCCATTTATTCTTTTAGATGATCATCATCTTTATCTCTCATTCAAAAAGAAAACAAATATTAATAAAGTATAAGAATTTAAAAGAAAAATAAAACAAACAAACATTAAAATAAATTAATAAATATTACCATTAAAAAGAAAGCCTAACAACTAATTGCATGTATAAATAAGAGTCTCAACATTTTGAGTAAGAAAATAATTTTTATACTTGTTGAGAATATGGGAACCAATACTAAAAATAGATTCATAGGCTATTGTGGTAATTGAAATATTTAAAATATCACAATCTATCCTTGAAAGATGAGGCAATTTATATTTATGATATTTTTAATATTGTAACATATTCATATGCTATTTAGAGCAAAAAAAATTACTAAAAAAATTTCGAGTCATTTCAGCCCTAATGAGCCTACTAAAATTCAAACATTGTAAATCAATGTCCTAAGCTCTACAAAAGTAGATTGAACCAGATGGGTCAGCTCAAAATTGATGGTGCTTATATTAGTTATGTATTCAATGTTAGAGTAGGTATCTAATTATGTTGAGTGAACAAAAAATTGGGAGATTTAATTATAATTTTTAAATATTAATTTTATTGAACGAATTTATTGTTATTAGTTATTATGTATAAACAGGTTAAAAAATAACATAGGAATTCTAGCCGAAGAATCTGACGGAACATTAACATGACAGTGCCACTAAATATTTAACCAAAACGGGTATATACTAAATTTTTTATTTGATTGAAGCAATAATATTATGAAGGAGCTTATGGATATTATTGATACAATTTCAAAGATTAAAAAGAAATCATTGCCTTACAAATTTTTTTGAGAAATGCTATTCTTATAAAAATAAGTCTCACAAATTTTATAATAAATTTTTTTAACCAATTATGTACAGTAAAATGATATAAGTGAACTGCTTGATAGGATAAAGCCGGAGCAGAAAATCCTTATATTATACTCACTAACCTTTGCAAGGGACTTGATTTGAGTAAGGTATGAGTCCCATGTGAAAAAGATCATACAGGCTGCAAGATATTGCTCTGTTCTACAAGTGAAGAGGTTCTGTCCAAGCAGATGCATACTTGAACAAATTTCAAGGCTGCTCTCCATTGAAGACAGCTTGAAGCTTCTGTTCAAAGTCTGAAATTCTGTTTTGAAGGGCTTACCTAATTTGTGTCTCTTCCTTTATGTTTTCTCGTTGGAGTTGGTTGTTGGTTGACCCAATTCAATAGTACTGACTTTACATAGTTTTTAATTTATAGATACACTTGATTTTAGCCAAAAGGCCATTTCTCTCAAATACATATTTAATGAGTCTAAGCTTAATTAATCCCAAGACAACGCCAAAACTTAAAAAGATTGCATCCATGTTAACAAGGATTTATTCAATTAGTGAGATGGAATTGTATGACTAAGATATTTGATTTCAATGTTGTTGATAAATCTTATTTATAAGCATTCATTAATTGTGCTACGTCATGTCTAAAATTAGAATAATTTATTTTTCTTTTAAATTTTATTTTAAAAAACAAAAGATTGCAAGTGCGGTGGCATAATAAAGAGGTGCAATTTGAAAATGGGCAGAGTTAGAAGTGAATATGCCAGGCTTGAATTTGGTGGAATAGCATAATTGGCAAAAGAGTGAATAGAAAATAAAGATATAAAAACCCACCCTTTTTATTCCATTCTTCTACTTTCCCAAAAGTTGTTAGAATAACTTCTCCGAAACTGCATAAACACAGAGTACTATGGAATCCTTGGCCAAAATAATGAAAATGATGGGTGCTGACTACTAAGGAAAACAAGTTCACAAGATTTTAGCAAGTCAAGAACTATTGCAAGTCAATTTTTCAAGCAAAGAGGTCTCCCACTGGAAAAGTAATTGCAGCAACATAGTAGTATAATCAGGAAGCTGTATGGCAACTTCTGGGAATCTTTCTCCCCTTCATATCCCCATATAATTTCTCTTCTACTTCGCCCTGAGGAAAGCAGTTTGTGGTTTCCCATGC
>JASKGM010076056.1:0-15329 GCA_034509205.1 Ceratonia siliqua
CTACTAAAATACATTCTTTTTTAAGAATCAACTTCTCATTTTATAAAAGTTATTCTTTTTAAAGAACATCCGAACAGACCTTAAATCTCTCAAAATCCAAAATTAAATTCTCTTTCTTAATGGGGGAAAGAGGGAATCAATATCAGAAACGGGAAGCTTATAAAACCATGGACTGAAATATCATGAACTTTATGTCTTACCTTCTTTTACGAAATGCATGGACATGATTTCTGAAGAAACCCCATTTTCAACTATAAATATAGCTTCATTCTCTTTTATTTTCTTAGCCTTCACACAATACATGTGAATCTAAGTCTCTGTGAGGAATAATCTTTTCTTTCTTACTAACCCAAGCTATCCTGTCTCTCATATTATTTAGGGTTCTTAATAGCTATTTCATTTATCTTTTTAGCAATCAATCAGAGAAATGAAAGCTCTAAGTCAAGGCAAGAATTCCTGAAGGCACTTCTGGAAGCAAAGTTCCGGTTATAATGCCATTATCGATTACAAGGCCAGAAGAGATTGATGGCACAGTAAGATTGTTCTTGTTTCTCAAATTCTCAGTATATATATATATTAGTTTATGGTTATTGTGATTATAATTCAACTTCAACCAACAAGATCAAAGACTTACTCGTTATAATTTGAATATAAATATCTCCAAGAGTGTGATGTTTAAATGGTGTTTCAATGGCCTTGATGAAGAAAGAAAGAAAGGTAACCACTAAGGTTGTTCGGAAAATATCTGTCTCCATCTAAATTCCTCAAATTTGTGTTTTGAACATTGATTTGAACAGTGTAAGTAGCCAGCTTTTGTCCCTTCATAAATTCTACAGTAAATTCTTTTTTATTGCTTCTAAATATACTGAATGTAAGGATGACAATAGGACAGGGCGAGGGCAAGGACACCTTTCGTGTTTCTCAACTCCTCCACTCCTCTATCTCCTTATCCCTATCCCTAATCCCCATTGGAGATCTCTAATTTATAAAAATCAATCCTCGTCCTCATTCCCAAATTCTAGGTGGGGGGAAATCAACCCCTTCCTATTCCCCACGAGAAAGAAATATTTTCCTTCTCCACCTTTGTACAGGATAATCCTCACAGGGATTCTCATGAACAAGGAAAATTGCCATCCATATATTCAGTATCACTAGAAGCAATAGAAAATAATTTACTTTAGAATTTATGAAGGGCCAAAAGCTGGCTATTTACACTGTTCAAATCAATGTTCTTCAAATCACGAATTTGAGAAATTTGGAAGGAGACAGATATTTCCCCAACAACCTTAGTGGTTACCTTTCTTTCTTTCTTCTTCGAGGCTGGTGAAACACATGGAAACGTCACACTTTTAAGATATTTATGTTCAAATTATAATGAGCAAGTCTTTGGTCTTGTTTGTTGAAGTTCAATTATAGTCGCAATAACCATAAACTATTATATACTAATAAGAATTTGAGAAACAAGCACAATCATACTGTGTCAGTATCAATATCTTCTGGCCTTATAGTTGATAATGCCATTATCATCAGAGCAGTGGGGAATTCTTGCCTGACTTAAAGCTTTCATTTCTTGATTGATTACTAAAAAGATATATGAAATAGCTAATTAATTAGAACCCTAAATAATATCACAGAGATAAGAGGATAGCTAGCTCTTTAGCAAGAAAGAAAAGATTATTTACTTAGAGACTTGCTCTTTAGGTGTACAGCAATTTGATAAAGCTTGTCTTTATGAACCCTAGAGTTCAAAACTTGGGGCTGCACAATTTTAGCATAGCGTTGATGCGAAAATTAAAGGATTTTGTTTTTAAAATTTTATGGGTATAATTATGATTTGATTTGTTTTAATTTCAACCATTGTTCAGTGGTTGTTGACTCTCTCAATTCCACTCATCTAAGATCACTTTTCTCATTAAATATGTTTCTCATATATATATATATATATAGAATTTCTTTGTTAAAGATTATAATAAAATTATTTATCATCATTTTCTTAATATTCTTCACCAGTCATGTACATTTGTCAAAGAAGGTAAGCCTTACAGTTGACGATATTTCGGTCATCCATGATTTTATAAGCTTTCCATTTGTGATATTGATTCCTTATTTTTCTCAGGAGTAATAATATTTATACACTATTTTATTATATATTATTCTTACACATTCTCTCACATATATTAATTTATTATTATTTATCATCATCATTATGATAGATTATATTATAATATATCAATAGTTAAAAGAAAAGTGTAAAGGTGATGTACAAATAATATTACTCTTTTCTCAATAAGAAAATAGTTTAATTTTGAATTTGGCCTATAGGAGATTTAATAGATAGAAATATTTTTCTTTTGGTTCGAAAGAAATTATTTGAGCTTATCTTCATATGCTAGTACTGTAGATCATACTAGGAAAATGTTTAAGTTGGCACCAGACACCATGTGTTTTGTTTTTTTGTTTTTTATCGATCAAAAGATTGAAGTCGTTGCACCGCCAATGAATTGATAGTTCATATGACATCATCATTAAATTTTAAGATTGAGGTGAGATTTACATAAATAGATTTGATTAAGAATGAGCAATTGAGAATGAATGGGATATAAATAGAATATTATAATATCTAGGCCTTGACCTACAGAGGGTTAGCCCCACACTGTTTGGGGCAAAACAAATCAACTATATTTAGGGGCAAGTTTGAGGAAACCCGCAAACATGACTTCGGGTGTGGGGTTAGGTGAACTCCTATGGTCTATCTATATAATTATAATTAATTGAGATTTTCAACAATACCATTAATTAAGTTATTTTTTATATAAATTAAGCACATAATTAATTTATAATTAAAGTGAATATTCACAATACTAAATAGTCCCAATAACGTTTGTTTCTTGATATTTTTTTGTTTATATAGATAGAATTTTATCTTCTCACGCTTTGTTCTTCTCCTTTGTATTCTTAGTTTTCACAAAGTTACGACCTTTGTAAGATGGTTCAAATTTTAAAATAATATAATATTATCTATGCAAGATCAAATTATTAAAAAAACATAAATTTATTAGATAAGTATGACTAAACCTGTCAGAATGGATTGACCTACCAAGCAGCAAGCTCAGGCTATGGGTTAAGGTAGGACAGCCCACCAAAATTCTAGATTGTCAATTTGTCAATATAGTTCCCTAATTCATTATGTACTTCCATGTTCCATATCAATTGACGGCATATGCTCACAGTTCCAGCAAGAACACAAATCAGAGCCCATCTAACAACCCCATAAGAAAAAACTAATCAAAATATATTATGCTACCATCCTCTCTACAAAACTTAAATCCGTTCCCGCCGTGAGTTAGATTCATCTATTAAAACTCCATCTCTCTTTCTCACACTAAACCAGCAAGTTGGTTGCAAAAAGAAAAACTACACGTGCAGTATAAAAAAAAATTTAGAAGCAATATAACTGTAAAGTAAAGAAAAGTTGTAAATAAAATATTCAAAAGAGAAACCAACTTAGAAAAGTCGGCAAAAAAAGCTATAAATAGCCATGACAATCCATGCATATGTAACAAGAAAAACTAAGCAATAATCTCTTCTAAAAAGTTTCTCCCTCCGTCTATTCCTCAACTACTCCGTCATTCTTATTTCCTACTTTAGCAATAAAGAAATAGAGCATTAAGCTCCATCGTCCTAAGCTTCTCTTTATAATTTGTCCCACTACCTTTATAATTCTATTCAACTATTGTCTTGTCCAATCACCTACTACCAACTATTCACAATATCTCATTATTCACCAAGACTAATTTCCAAAAACTAACAAGAACAAATAAAATGTAGAAGACCCAAAAACCAATTCAGCCATCCCATTCCAGAAACAGATCCAAACCCGCAGATCCCTTCCATAATCCAATCCACTCATTGCAAATCCACCATTTCCTCTCTCCTACTCTATACTTTCTCTAACAACTCCGCAAATGAAACCATACAGGCCAGTTGAGGATCATGCTAAGGATCCTCAGCCTTAATTCAAGGCTTTCCATCTGTATTCTCTTTGACCCACAATTGTAGCTTCTAGTTTATTTGATTGATTCTTTCCATACTTATAATTACCATATACAAATATGTAATTGTGTATAAATATATGAAATTGACTCATCACCAAAGCATGGTGGTTTTCCAAACCTTCTCATGGTATCAGACCCCATACAGATTAACATCCCTCTCACGATCCTCCTTCCCTTCCCATGGCTGCCGAACCCTCCTCCACTCTTCTCCCCTTCAATACCTTCATCCACATGGTTAGTATCAAACTATCTTCTTCCAATTACCTCCTATGGAAAAGCCAGTTGCTTCCCCTTTTAGAGAGTCAAGAACTACTCAGCTACATGGATGGAACTATCAAAATTCCACCCGTTTCACCTCTGAAAATGTGGCATGGAAACATACTGATCAACACCTCCTTAGTCTTCTGCTGTCCTCCCTCACCGAGGAGGCCATGACTAAAGTTATGGGACTCTCCACTTCACGTGAGGTGTGGGTTGCCTTGGAAAACACCTTCAGCCACTGGTCCAAAGCCCGTGAAATCCTCCTCAAGGATGACTTACAACTGATGAAATGCGACACCATATCTGTTTCGAAGTATGCCCGCGCCTTCAAGGCCCTCTATGATCAACTCCATGCAATCATTCGAACCATCGACGGGACCGACAAAGTTCCTTAATAGTCTAGGCTCAGAATTCTCAAGCTTCTCCACGCCTCAAATAGCCTTCACCCTTTTGCCATGTTTTGATCTTGTGCCAAAAGCAGAGAGCTGAGCTCTTTCAAAAATCCTTGGAACCTGCTGCACCATTTCCTGCAGTGTTCACAGCCACCCATCGCAACCTTGCTAAATCGAACCAGTGCAGCTCTTCTTCCCGCAACCCACTAACTCGAACTGGTGAAAATGGGCAAGGACAGGGACGCTCCTCTAGTATACGAACCCTACGCTGCCATATCTACCATGTGGAGGGTCACTATGCAGACTGGTGCAGGTGACGGTATTAATACAATGGTCATACCCCTGAAGCTTAACTTGCCGAAGCCCTCAAAGCATCGTGTTCAATTTCTGGAAATGAGGCATCTGTTTGGTTTTTAGACATAGGGGGCTCAGCCCATATGACTCCAGCTTAATCCTTCCTGGACCAGTCCACTTCTTATATGGGTAAGGATTATGTTATTGTTGGGAATGGTGCCTCTCTACCCATTACCCACACTGTAAACTTTTCCATTCCCCTGATTTTCAATTATTAGACATTCTGGTTGTCCCTCACATCACTGAAAATCTTTTTTCCATTATTAAATTAACGACTGACTTTCCGTTATCTGTTTACTAATAATATTTTCACTGTTCAGAATCGCTAAACGAAAAGAATAGTGGCAACCGGTAAACGAGATGGAGGCCTATATGTGCTGGAATGCAAAAATTCAGCTTTTGTTTCTATCCTGAAAAATAAATCTCTTCATGCTTCATATGATTTATGGCATGCTCGCCTTGGACATGTGAATCATTATGTTATTTCTTTTCTTAATAAAAAATGACAGCTTTATCTTACTTCTTTATTGCCATCTCCTGCGTTATGTAGTAGATGTCAAATTGTAAAGAATCACCGTTTGCCTTATTCTCGCATTGAGCATCGATCATCAAAGGTGTTAGATCTTATTCATTGCGATCTATAGGTCCCATCTCCTGTAAAGTCAAATTCGGGTTTCACATACTATGCTTTATTTATTGATGATTATTCTCGCTTCACTTGGCTTTATCCATTGAAATTGAAATCGAAATCTGACTTCTTTAATACCTTTATTCAATTTCAGAAATTTGTTGAAAATCAGCATTCTGCTCGTATACAAATATTTCAAAGTGACGGTGGTGCAAAATTCACTAGCAACTGCTTTAAAGCACACCTGAGTGCATCTGGCATTCATCATCAACTCTTTTGTCCTTACACACCAGCACAAAATGGTCGCGCCAAAAGGAAACACTGCCATGTGACTGAAACAGGTATGGCCCTCATTTTTCATTCTCACATTGTCACTTCTTTTTGGGTTGATGCTTTTAGCACTGCGGCTTGCATCATTAACCGTTTGCCCACACTGCTTCTAGAAGGTAAGTCTCATTTTCAACTCCTGTATGGCTCCTCTCCCAATTATGAAAACTTTCATCCATTTGGTTGTCATGTTTATCCTTGCTTACGTGATTACATGACTAACAAGTTTTCTCCTCGTAGCATCCCTTGCAATTTTATGGGTTATCATTCTTCTTATAAAGGTTCCAAACTCTATATTACCCGCCATGCCCAATTTGACGAAAATCACTTTCCCTTTCACCAAACTTCCAAAGCCCAACCCATATCCTCTCTCTAAATCTCAAATTTTCTCGAACCAAGTCTTCCTCCCACAGACATTCCCTTGCCTTCCTCTGCACCATCCTTCGAACATATTTCTCAATCCAAATCCACCTCGTGTATTATTCGTACTAATATAGTGGATGAGTCTTTGCAAGCAGGTGATTCTCATGCAGGTCCATCTCCGTCACACTTGGACCTCCGACCAGCTTCTCCAAAACCCATTACTAAGTTACCCTTGGTTGATCGCACTCCCATTGTAGCCGCTCCATTGGGTTCTCATCCTATGCTAACACAAGCCAAAGCCGGCTTCTTCAAAATGCGCCACCCAGCACATCTAGGAATTGTGGGTTCCTCTAGACTTCTTTCTGCTCTTCTTGCATCTACTGAGCCTAAAGGTTTCAAAACTGCTGCTAAGAATCTTGCTTGGCTTGCTACCATGGATGAAGAAGTTCAAGCCCTACAAAACAATCGTACTTGGATTTTGGTTCCTTAACTCACCAACACCAATATTGTGGGTTCCAAATGGGTGTTTCGAACCAAATACTTGCCCAATAGATCTATTGAACGTCTCTAAACCCATCTTGTTGTCAAAGGCTACACACAAGTACCTGGTCTTGACTACGCTGACACTTTTAGCCCTGTCATCAAGGCTACCACATGTCCGTCCTCTCTCTTGTTGTGACCAACCAATGGCCTCTTCGTCAACTTGATGTCAAAAATGCATTTCTCAATGGCCATCTTAGTGAACATGTTTATATGGAGCAGACCCCTGGATACATTGATCCTCGCTTTCCCAAGCATGTCTGTCAGTTGCAAAAAGCTCTCTATAGCCTAAAGAAAGCTCCTCGTGCCTGGTTCCAGTGCCTCAGCTTTTTTCTCATTCAACTTAGTTTTTATTGCAGTTGTGCAGACACGTCACTATTTGTTTTTCATAAGCACTCTGATATAATCTATCTGCTTCTCTATGTTGATGACATCATTATTACAGGCAACAACTCATATCTTGTTGACAGTTTTACTTGCAAACTCAATTATGAGTTTGCCACTAAAGATTTGGATTCTCTCAGTTACTTCCTTGGTCTTGAAGCAACGACTACCTCTGATGGCCTCTTCATCAGTCAGCTAAAATATGCACGGGATATTTTCATACGAGCTCAGTTACTTGACAGTAAATCTGTTCACACCCCCATGGTTGTTTCACAACACTTGTCTGTTGAAAATCCTTTGTTCTCGGATCCTACACTTTGCATATCTCTTGTTGGTGCCCTACAGTATCTGACCATCACCAGTCCAGACATTGCTCATGCTGTTAACTCTGTCAGTCAATTTCTCCATTCCCCTACTGATGATCACTTTCTTGCTGTCAAATGCATTCTCCGTTATGTTAAAGTCACCCTACATTTTGGCCTCACTTTTCATCCATCTGCTACTCCTGGTACTTTAGTTGCTTACTTAGATGCAGATTGGGCAGGCTACCCTGATACTCGTAGTTCTACCTCTGGTTACTCTATTTATCTTGGCGGCAACTTAGTTTCTTGGAGTGCCAAGAAGCAACCCACTGTTTCTCGCTCCAATTGTGAATCTGAGTATCGTGCTTTGGCGCTCATTGTTGCCAAACTTCTTTGGCTCACGCATCTCCTTAGTGACCTCAAAGTTTCAATTCCACAGTGGCACGTTCTCCTATGTGACAACAAGAGTGCCATCTTTTTGAGCTCTAATCCGGTTTCTCACAAACAAGCCAAGCATGTTGAGCTCGACTACCACTTTTTTCATGAACTTGTTCTCGCTGGCAAGCTTTGCACTCAGTATGTGCCTTCTCATTTGCAAGTTTCCAACATCTTCACAAAAAGTGTGCCAAGACCTCTTTGAACTCTTCCGATCCAAGCTTCACGTACGCTCAAATTTGATGCTCAGCTTACGTGGGGGTGTTGAGGATCATGCTAAGGATCCTCAGCCTTAATTCAAGGCTTTCTATTTGCATTCTCTTTGACCCACAATTGTAGCTTCTAGTTTATTTGATTTGATTTGATTGATTCTTTCCATACTTGTAATTACCATATACAAATATGTAATTGTGTATAAATATATGAAATTAACTCATCACCAAAGCATGGTGGTTTTCCAAACCTTCTCAAGGCCAACATCAATGGCAGTGGCCATAACAAGAAGAAGAACAATTTCTCAGCTGTAACCTTCAGAGGATTAGGATGCACTGTTGGTGCTTCGTAGCAGGTATTGGTTCCGTCGGTGATTTGGACATCAGCAGATTGGTAAGGGAAGAAGGCCAGCAAGATGAAGCATAGAATAATTAGTACGAAAAATAGTAACAACAATAAGACCTAGCAGAAAGGCTTTAACTATCCTACCACCACAAATTGTGGCGGTAGGATAAGTTATTTATTATTTTTTAATATTAATGAATTATTGTCTATGTCATATATTTTTTTAAGAATCTTTTAAAATGTTTTTAACATTTTTTTTACTTATGAATGAATAGTGTAAAAAATTTTAAAAACATTTCAAAAAATTCTCAAAAAATTATATGACATAGATAATAAATTATTAATGCTAAAAAGTAAAAAAAATCGAGACAAAATATCAAAAAAATAAAATTCCAAAGTGCCTAAACTTTGCTACCGCCCCAAAATAAGGCAGTAGCATAGTGCCCCCCAGCAGAAATCATAATACCTCCCTATGGGTTATCCTCTCCACTTCAATCTTCCCTCTTGCAGACACATTCATCCTTGCCACAACGCAATCGACTGATGCAGTCGCATCCGTTGAAAACCTAATGCGGGGGCCACACCAAACGTCTTGAAAATCAACATAATTAGCAGAACCAATATTTAGACCATCATGAATGCCAGTACTCGAGGGGGTTTACACCGTTTAATTTAGAAAATAGAAAAAAAAAAAGCCCGAGTTTGACTGCCTCTTTGATCTGGCATGCCATTTTGCAGGTTAGATTTTTCAAACCTAACTTGTCTCTTTTTCAAGATGGGTTGGACTTGCCATACAATATAGAACCTTTTTAGTTTTTTCTTTTTTTATCACGTTATTACTTATTGATAATTACAATCATATATACAATATATAATATATTTGATAAACAAATTTTATACTAAATATATAATCTTTTATTGATTAGAAGTGATATGATATGAGATCTCTATGATTTTCAAAATGATGTCATCTTATTAAATATTGCAATTTTAGATGGCACCAGATATCTTAAACAACAATATAACAAACACAAATATCTTGAAAATTTGGTGTCATTCAAGATACTAGAATTAAGATGACGGCATATTAAACATCTCCCTAAAAAGAGAAGGGCCTAACTTGTCTAAGATCTGGCGATGTTAGGTCATCACAATGTGAAGTGTGTTGGATCAAGTACTTATTCTAATTGTACTGAAAGTTATAACTATATATTAGTAAGGATGAAATTTTTTTTGTAGCTTTTGTAACCGCATTAGGCATAATAGGTTGCACTCACTATAGGCTATAGGAGTAGAGATGTTAAACACAAATATATTAAGGGAGACATTGTCCTAATAACCAATAGTCACCTGGGAGATTTAAGACATCAACCTCACTTTGATATCACTTGTTAATAAGAGTGTAACTTTATTTCCTTACGATTTTTCAAAACCAATTTAGCAGTAAGGAGTTGCACCTATTGCAGGCACTACTGATGGATAAGGATGTTAAACTCAAACATTCAGAAGACATTGGCCTAATAACCGACAAAACATTATCTTTTTAACAATGTTTCGATGAAGGCATTAGTTTGTAACGGAAAATACAATGAATAACTTCATAGCTAGGCGAAAAAAACCACTAATCCTTGTATCTTAATCTGTCATCAATAACCGAAGACCCTTATCTTCAGTAACATAGCCATGTGCAATGTCATCCTTCTAACCAATCTTCTTTTTTAATTTCAAAGAGTCAGGTTTGACTTTTTTTTTTTTCCATATGGTATAATGCTACAAATTTATCTTTGTTTTTTAGAGACTTAGATCTTCTCCTTTGCTTTCTAGAAATTTTAATGAACTTCATCTTTCTTTTTTTCATTTTCTCATATTTAGCTTCCATAATTTCAAGAATTTCATTTGCCTTTATGGTTTTAGTTTAGTTTTAGTTTTCATTTTTGTAATTCTTATATATCAAACTTCTGTGTTTTTGGCAAAATATATGAAATCAAAGATAAAAACAATAGTCATAATTGTTATGTTTATTTTTTTTTATCATTGATTTCATATATTTTGCCAGAAACGTGGAAACCATAACAACAAATGGATATCTTGAAGTTACGGAAGATAAATTAGAGAAAATGAAAAAAAGAAAGAGAAGAAGATCAAGTTCATTAAAATTTATATGTTGAGAAAATATCATATGCAAAATGTTTTTGATGAGCCAACTACATTTGAAATGATCAAGTCAAAAAGAAAAACCAAGAAAACAAGTTACTTGACTGAGTAAGGGACAAAAGGTTATTACTTAATTGAGCAAGTAACAAAGTTCTTTTAAAAAGAGAGAAACGATCAAGCAGAACTGAAATAATACAATAATTACTTGTGGCATGGCAATGTTACTAGTAAGGAATAAAGTACTAGCTAATGTAGAGAGTTATTTGGCTCAAAAAGATATAAATCTTCTCAAACTACTTTAGAAAGCTTTTCCTGGAAAATATCTTTTATAAATATTTTTGTTTGTGATTGACCCCTTGAAAAGATAACATGCTCTGTCAAAGTTACTTGTGCAGATTAAGAAAACCAGAAGATAAGGATGTTTTCCACAAAAATATATACTATGCAAAATGTAAGTACACGTTGTCATGATAAGTAATAAAGAGTGAGATAGTTATTGTTTCTATGAAGAACCATTACTAAATTGTTAACTACTAAATTTTTTTTCCCCAATTTTAATCAAACTAACAATGAAATTAGTTGAACTTAATAAAGCAATTTTAATTTAAATGACAATTGATTAGAGAGGAAATTCACTAATTTGGAAAGGCCCAGGACTTCAATTTTCCCCCATACTTCATCTGTTTCAATTCTTTCTCCAATAATCCTAGCTAATTATCTCAATTACTGGTCAGGGTCCTTAAACATTCAATTATCTCTCCCAAGATTAACTGGAAATACCTTAATTAGAATCATGCTATATTTCTATGAGTAAACACTAATATTGGGATTCATTAAGTTCAATTCCCTATTTAGTGATTGTATGTGTCGTGAATGTATATTCCTATCCTACACAAATCCATCACTTCTGCTAAGTGATCACACATCCCTCTATTCGTGGCAAAACCCTAAATCCCTTTTCCAAAGTACCTAGGGTTCCCTAAATTAATCTAATCTATGGCCAGTTAATTAGATGCATTAAACATATAACAAAGAAAGCAATTGAAGATAAAAACATGAAATTTATTGAGAATCAAATCAAACTAGATTACATGTAGGGTTGTCAAATTGGGCTGGACAAAAATGGTGGGTTGGGTTAAAAATCTATAATGAATGCCTATGTAATTCCTTGGTTCGCGATCTCCTTAAAAATTGTATTAAATTCCAAATTATGTTGGATTAATAATAAACATTGCCTATTTGACTGAGTTGGAATAATTAGAAAAGAAACTAGATGGAAGTGGAATTGTCTTAAGTTTAAATATTGTTCTAAACTAACAAATGATTTTAAGTTTGCCTTGGCAAGGGAAAGGTTGATTTTTGTATAAATTTGCTGGACTTCCTTTTGGTTACATTCCTAAATTTTATTTAGATTTTTGTATGAACCTTATGACTTTTAGTGATCTTCAAGACAAAATGCTCACTAAACTTCAGTCTTATAATTTTAGTTTCTTTGAATGGTCATGGACGGAACCATTATATAGGAAGTACTGACATGGTAATTTAACCAAAAAAATTGTTTCCCATGAGAAAAACATAAGCTGAGGTAAAAACTAACGTGGCTTCAACTAAGTAGTTTTAGTTCTAATATACCAATATAGTATACCTTCTAAATTGTGGATTTGGATCCCATTCTTTTCCACTGGAAAAGAATGGGATCTTTTCTTATCATCTAGGCCGTCCAAATTCTTGGACAGCCTAGATCTTACTGCATTATTTAATAATAAAAAAAACTTTGTGGGATTAAAAGAAGGGGCCTTCTCGCCTTCCCAGATCTTCTTTCTCTCCTCCTTCCTTTTCCACCACCGGCCTTCTCGCATTCTCAGTATCATTAAAAGAAGAGGCATGTATTTGTAATGTTTTGTGGGATTTGATTTTACTCAATTTTGAAATTTTTGAATTTTTTCAGAACTGGGTATTTTTAATTATTGAACTAGATGCCTAGGACTTTTTGAAATGCTTGAACTTGAAACCGAACTGGCTTTTGGCAGAGAAGAGAATATCCTATCCCTGCTTCAAGACTACTGCTACAATAGGAGAGGGAAAGACTGTTATAGGGACTGAATCTCAAACCGAAGAAACGAGCACAAAAACTACAACAACGCCATCAAAAGAAACTCCAACTATATCTTTTCGCTTGCCCGCTTACCCACTTAGCTACTCGGAGTTCTTCTCACACAATACCAATTGCAACGAGATACTCTAAAAGCTTCAATCGCATTACATACAGTGATTAAATCAATGCAACATTTCACGGATTAAAACCCGTCTCAAGTGGCTGACTTGACTCATCTTCATAATAGTTAAAGAGAGGATGAAGGAGAGAATATCGATTTAGAGAGGGAAGCTTGTCTGGTGCGTGATAAAGACGATGGCCGTAGGTGGAAATGGCCAAGGGGAAGAACGAAGAGAAAGAGAAAGAGAAAATAGCATAGGGGAAGAAGGAGATGGAGGAAGGACGAGAGGGTGAAAAGATGGTAACATAAATAAATTAATGATGTGGCTTGATCGTAGCTGTCCAAAAATCTGGACGATTATGATTAGGAGAAAAGGAAGAAAAGGAACCGGTCCTTGTTAGGACCGGATCCAAATCCCTAAATTGTCATAATGTAGTGCTCTAGTACTGTTTTCCCTGGTACAGCTTTTGCATTGAGTTACATGGCCATTCTTCTAACCACATATTCAAGCCTTTCGTAAGCCACCTAGAAACTTCAGTTGGATTTTTTAGAGAGATTTAATTTCTCCTTCACCTCACTCTGTTCTTCTAAAATGTGTAAGTTCTCTCCTTCGTACCTACTGTGTGTTCCATCTCTCTCTTGGTCAAGCTCCAATAGCAACTCTAAAGCTTCCTCTTTTCGACGCCCACCTGCTAGAAATATGTTAGGATGAAAGAAAGGGAGACAGAGAGAGAGAGAGAGAGAGAGAGAGAGCTGATCAAGACACCATCTTTTTACTCCTTCTTAGCAGCTAGACTATGAGGAAATGAGAGAGAGGAAGAGTGATAGTATTTAGCTGGGCTGTGGAAGCGTGAGACCAGCTGGGAAGCAAATTAAATTTGAGTGAAAACAAAATTCTGATTAGTTGACATGTGAGACAGAGTAAAGGATGCTCTTGAGGTGTTTGTTGAAATGACTCAGATACTTCCTTAACCTTAATAAATTGGCTTAAGTGGATTTCCAAAGGTGAATTACAAGTCTTGTTTTCTTAGTAAGGAACATCTGAACCTAAGTCATAAGAATAATGGTAAAGTGCTAAGGTTTAAAGTTATTAAGGTGAGTGGGACTTCTCTATCTTTGGTTACAAGTTGTTTGTTGATTTTTATGTTTTGTTCTTTTAATTATTAAAACTTGGAGTATTCCAAATATAGAGGTGTTTGGCCAATTAAATTATAGTATAATTGTTATGAAATAATAGTTAATTACTTGTTTTGATAAGTAGTTGAATTATTAATGGTACCTAGAATTGAGCGGAGTTGTCATACTAACACTAGATCGATGTAATATTGATCGTTAGGAAAATAGAAAATGATTTCCTAATTAAAGGAAATAAAGGGTAAAGTTGTATCATTGTAATAGGCGTATGGGTCATAAAAAAAGAAAAATATTTCTGGAAGTAGGAAAGTTAATGTTTGGAAATTCATAAATTGGATGTCTTGTTAATATTTTAGGAAGAGGAGTTTAGTATTGGTTGGAATGACTAAATTAAGAAAAATTTAACTAGGATTATCAGAAAATATATTTGGTGTAGGAAACCATAAGTCTTGTATCAGTTAGTGGATATACATGTTACTGTGTATTTGCTTGGTCTGCTTTAGGTGAGTAGAATTCCTTTCTACTTTAGGCTATAACAATGGTGGCAGATAAATGCATGTCATGTAACTTTAAATTATGAAATGTAAAGTGTTTTATCTTATTTAAGTTCATGTTAACTACATACCTAAAATTCTATTTTATTTTGTTCCTTTAATTCTTGGGTTCATGCGTCTTGTTTTTTATTCTATGTTGGCAAGCACTCTTTGAGTTTGGATGTAGTTCATGGGTTCGAATTAGTAAATTTAAGGAATTATAATAAAATGGTAAAATTTATGATATTTTGGATTATATTATAATTAGATTTTCCTTGTTCTTAGTTAAGATCCTTATGTTTTATATTGTGAATTCCTTGAACAGTAGTCATGTGTGGTATAACTTGAGGCTGGAAAAGAAAAGAACAACAAAATATGGTTTCATTTGAAATTTATGTCAATGAGTAAATCAAGGAATAAGGCATGAAGATATTACATAATTTACTTAGAATAAAATAGAAATTGGGATTCATTTTTCAAGTACTATATAGGTTACAAAGAGTATTTACTCGTTTTATGTTATGTGAATATAGATACTCCAGTATTAAGATAAAACTCCATGTTCTTGATTGGCTTTCAAATGAGAAGTAAATTTGGATGGGTAGATATTTCTACATATTGCTGTATAGTTGTGAAAAACTCAAAAGAGAAGGAAAAGTGATTGCTTACATGAGATATGATTTGATATGATGA
>JASKGM010076077.1:0-15328 GCA_034509205.1 Ceratonia siliqua
TCATCTGTCAACAAGTCACCTTGTCTCATCCATCTCAGCTGTTGCACAAGGATGAAGGTCCGAATCCATCAGGTAAGTCTTTCCCTCTCAGCAATTGTATATCCTATCATAACTTATCTCCCCTGCACAAGGCTTTTGTAACATCCCTCACAAACCAGATTGAACCTACAAGCTACCACAAAGCTTCTCAATCTCCTCAATGGTGTGCAGCCATGAAAGATGAGATTACTGCACTAGAATCAAATGGAACTTGGGTTCTTACTGAACTACCCCTTGGGAAAGAAACAATAGGATGTAGATGGGTATACAAAATCAAATTTAATGCTGATGGAAGCATTGAGAGGTTTAAGGCCCGTTTAGTTGCCAAGGGATACACGCAACAAGAAGGGCTTGATTATCATGATACTTTTTCCCCAGTCACAAAATTAGTCACAATCAGAACTCTTTTGGCTGTTGCTGCTCTCAAAGGATAGCATTTACATCAATTTGATGTAAACAATGCCTTCTTACATGGAGACTTGGAAGAAGAGATTTATATGGATTTACCACCGGGTTTTAATGACAAAACTGGGAGGCAGGTGTGTAGGCTTAAGAAGAGCTTGTATGGCTTGAAACAGGCTTCAAGACAATGGTATTCCAAGCTTTCCCACTTCATCACTCAGCAAGGTTTTCACCAATCTAAGGCTGATTACAATTTATTCATTAAGTCAGAAGGAAGTTCTTTCACAGCTATCCTAGTTTATGTTGATGATATAGTGGTTGCTGGAACTTGCATGGATGCCATCAATCATCTTAAAACTTCCCTTCATGATAAGTTCAAAATCAACGACCTTGGAAAGCTACAATTTTTTCTTGGTCTTGAAGTAGCCAGATCCGAGAAGGGCATTCAACTATGTCAAAGAAAATATGCTCTTAACATCCTCAAAGACTCTGGAACTTTAGGATCTACACCTATCAAAGTCCCTTTAGATCAGAATTTTAAACTACCTAAAGATCAAGGAGAATTGCTCAAGGACCCTACCCTTTACAGAAGGTTAGTTGGTAGGTTGCTCTACCTCACTATAACTAGACCTGACCTTGCTTATTCTGTTCAGTTGTTGAGTCAATTTATGGACAGCCCTAGAATTCCTCACCTGCATGCTGCCCACAAAGTCTTACGGTATGTTAAGCGAGCCCCAGGTCAAGGCTTATTCTACCCTGCAGCTTATGAATTACAATTGAAAGGTTATTGTGATTCGGATTGGGGGTCATGTCCAGACACAAGAAGATCAATCATAGGCTATTGTGTTTTCCTTGGTAGTTCTTTGGTGTCCTGGAAATCTAAGAAACAGCGTGTGGTATCAAGATCCTCAGCTGAAGCTGAGTATAGAGCAATAGCAGATTTGAGTTATGAACTACTTGGCTAAGGTATCTCCTAAATGACCTCACCATTCAACATCCCCAAGCTGTGCCAATTTTTTGTGATAGTCAGTCTGCTATCCACATAGCCACTAACCCAGTGTTCCATGAGAGAACCAAACATATTGAACTTGATTGTCATCTTGTGCGTGACAAAATACAATAGGGAAGTGTCACTCTCCACCACACCTGTAGTGGATCTCAGATAGCTGATGCTCTGACTAAAGCTCTAAGTTCTACCGTTTTTTATCATCACTTGTCCAAGATGGGAGCAAAAGACATTTACTCTCCATCTTGTGGGAGGATGTTGGACAAAGAGACTTTAAACAAAGACAAAATCAGAAAAGCTTCAGAAGAAAACAACCAAAATGGAAAAGGTCAACTCTGCACATAACGAAAGCTACTGTCTAGGATTATCAGCAGGATGACACTTTACTTCCTAAGTAAAGTTTTGGGATCAGTTCTTGGTCTCTGTTTTACTCTTTCTTTTTATATGTTATTGTCCTTTTTTGTCTTCTTTCTTTTTCTTCTCTTTCAGCTGTATGTATTTTTTCTTATATATTCTTCCTCTTGGTTTTTTGACATATCTTGTAAAAACAGAGTCTTACACAGTAAGAAAGATTTTTTTGCCTCTTCCTCTCGTCTGTTCTTCTCCTTTCTTTTGTATTTTGTTATAGGCATTATTTAAAAAATAATAGATCATTGATACTGGGGCATCAGAACACATCACTTGTAACTGTAAGTTATTTGAGGAGAAGGTGGCCATTGGGGAATCTCTAGTAAAAATACCAAATGGTGAATGGATTTTGGTAAAGGGCCTTGGAAAGGCTCAACTTCCTAATGGAATGACCATTGATCATGTGTTGAATGTCCCAATTTTCAATGCAATTTAATCTCTGCTAGCAGAGTGACTAAGGAGTATAATTATGGATTAATTTTTCTTCTGAATTTTTGTGTGATGTAGGACTTACGTTCCAAGGAATTGATTGGTCTGAGTAAGTAGAGAAATGGCCTATATTACCTTGAGTTAATGCAAATGGAAAGAAGGGCGACGATAGTAAGTAAGAGTAACGGCATATTAGGTCCTTTTGTAGTGATATTGATTATGGAAACGTTTATTTTTGTGATCCATGTATGAGAGTTAAATAGACTAGATTAACCTTTCCTGTCAGCTCTGTAAGATTTATGTCATGTTTTGATCTAATACATTATGATATATGGTGCCCTTATAAATTCCTTTTACTTCTGGTGCACAATATTTTCTATCAATTGTTGGTGGTTTTAGCATAGCTATTTGGGTTTACTTGATGAAGCATAAATCTAATGTTAGTCATTGTTTACCCATTTTTTTCAATATGGTTGAAACACAATTTGGTAGAAAGTGAAATAGATAAGAACTAACAATGGTTCAGAGTTTCAGTCAAATTGCATGATGACATACTGTGAAGATAATGGTATCATATAGCAGACTTCTTGTCCATACACTCCGCAACAGAATGGAATAGTAGAAAAGAAACATAGATCATACTTGAAATAGCCAGGGCTCTTAGATTTCAAGCTGGGCTTCCCATTAAATTTTGAAGAGAGTGTATTCTCATTGTCACCTACATTATTAACAAACTATCATCTAGGGCCATAAGGAACAAGACCCCTCATGAAGTCTTATTGGGACATCAACCCTCATTTAGCATTTACGTGTCTTTGGATGCTTAGTGTATGCACATGATAATTCAAAGGGAAAGGACAAATTCAATGATTGAAGCAGAGCCTATGTTTTTTTAGGATACCCAATTGGTCAGAAGGGATACAGAGTCTATGATATAGAGAAAAGAAATATTTTCAGCTCTAGGGATGTTGTATTTTTTGAAGATGTATTCCCTTTTAAAACACACTAACCAATATCTGCAGGAACTTGCCAAAGAATAGACTGAGTTGTCTTAAATACAGTCCACTATTTAGCCCAATGACGTGTCACATGGATCCAATGCCAACTTGGATCACGTTGGAGATGAGGCTCTGTACATACCGTGTCTCTTAGGCCCAAAGTGACACTAGCCCATGAATGTTAGCCCAAGAACACAATGGTGAGATAAGGGACTAGGTTACGGGGCCTCATGACCAATTGAATACGACTAAGAGTGTAGGTCGTGTTGAGGCACAAGTTGAAGACACCCCAAGCCCAACTAATGACTCAATTATGAGAGAAGCCTCCAGTCCAAATCAAACCATCGAGCCCAACACTCAAAGGCAATTGGGCACAAGTATGAAGGCACCCTCATTCACTTTAACGAGCCTAGTAGTTAGTGAGCTTTCTATGTCTGAAGTCATTCCATTTCTAGCCACTCAAGCTGGCAACGCTGTTGGCATATATTTACCTCATCAACAAAGATAGAGACGTTATCAAAATACTTAAACGAATTCTAAGTCAGGTTGCTGCCTTCATTACCTGACTCAAAGACATCTCACGCTTATAGTGTAATGTATCCACTTTCTAATTAAATTTCATATGATAAATTTCAGCCTATTCATAAGCCTTTTCTTGCTACTATAACTTCCCATGATGAGCCCACTAGTTATTCTCAAGCTAAGACACAAGAATGCTGGCGAAATACCATGACACAAGAGATTTAAACTCTTGAAGAAAATGGCACTTAGACCTTAGATTCCAAATGGGTGTATAAAATCAAATATAAGCCAGATGGTCAGATTAAACGCCACAAGGCCAGACTTGTTACTCGGGGTTTTTCTCAAATGGAAGGAGTGGACTTCCATGAGACTTTAGCCTCGATGGCAAAACTAGTTACTGTTTTATGTTTGCTCACAGTTGCTGTCAAGAAAGCTTGGGATATTCATCAGTTTGATGTGAACAACACATTCTTACATGGTGATTTGAATGAAGAGGTTCACATGCGAATTCCTCAAGGGTTTGCACGTAAGAGGGAGACTAGAGTTTGTAGACTACGAAAATCTCTGTATGGTTTATGACAGACATCCATAACTAGTATCACATATTTACCGTGGCTCTTCACACCATTGGTTTTGGGCAATCAAGAGCCAATCAATCGTTATTCTTATATCATTCTGGACAAACATTTGTTACTGCCCTTATATATGTTGATGACGTCATTATTGCAGGGAATGACAAGACTCAAATCTAGAAGGTAAAAGCATATCTTGACAAGCAATTCAATATCAAAGATTTGGGTCCTCTAAAATACTTCCTAGGCATTGAAGTGACATGGACATCTGAGGCAATGGTTCTGAGTCAACGAAACTACGCTCTTGACATTTTGGAAGAATTCAGAATGCAGGCTTGCAAGTCTTGTGCTTCTCCGATAGAGCAGAACTATAGACTAAACATGACTGCTACATATTCACAAGTTGATGTAAACTAGTATAGGCGATTAATTAGACGTCTACTCTATCTGATTGTCACCAGGCTAGACCTCACTTATGCGGTAAACACTTTCAGTCAGTTTGTTAATTCACCCATGAGCTAGCATATGGCAGCTGTTGTAGAGTTTTGAGGTACTTGAAGAGCACACCAGGCTAGGAAGTGTTGATTCCTAGTGCAGGAGGTTTAAATCTCATGGCCTACTGCGATTGCTAACTGAGGTAGTTGTTAGATGACATGGAGATCGTGCATTGGGTACTTCATTACCCTTGTAAGATCACCTATTTCATGGAAAACCAAGAAATAGAATGTTGTTGCATAACCTTCGGCTAAGGCAGAATACCAAGCCATAGCAATTACTACCAGTGTATTACTATGGATACACTGGTTACTAACAGATTTCCAAGCTCCCTATATTGGTCCCACCACTATGTTATGTGACAACCAAGCAACACTCCACATAGCTACTAATTCCGTGTTTCATGAGCGAGCGAAACATGTTAAGATGGATTGTTACTTCATGTAGAGACAAGTGCAATCTAAAGATATTGCTCCTACTAAGATTGCTACTAGGAATCAACTTAATGATGTTTTCACCATAGCATTGAGCATTGAGCATTGATCATTTTAATCTTCTAATCGGCAAATTGGGTGTAAAGAATCTTTACATGTCAACATGAGGGGGAATGATGGAGTTTACCCGGTCTTCCTCCTAGTCAACTTATTATTGCCACCTCAACTTCTCTAGTAATGACTTTGCCTTTGATCGTTTCTCTTTGTACTGTGTATGCCTTTCAGAGATTTGTTGAGATTTCTTTGTATTATTTCATTTATTAAATAGTTGTCTGTCTGGCTATTGTCATTTCCTATGCTTCTGTAAAGCCTTCATCCTTGGCTTTTCTCTTCACGAGGTTTATTTTTGGTTTTCCTCGGTGTATATGTTTTCCCATTCTTCAGTAATAGAGAACAACACATTACACCTGCATCCTTTCTTTCGTTTCTTTACTTTATACCTCTATACTCACCGATTCACTCGAAGCCTCCCACTACACTCACACTTGACAAAATTCCCTGCTCACCGACGCATAAAGCACCCTTGACGATCCCATTCAAGCACCATCACTCACACACTTGGGCCCTTCGGCCATCATTACATTTAACAACCACAGTGATTCCATTAAAGCTCCGAGGTAATGCTTTCTCTTCTCATTGAATCCTTCCAGGATTTCTACTGCACTCATCTAGTGTTTGGCTTTGATTTCGAGTTTCATTAGGTGTTTGGCAGAAATTAGTTTTGTTTTAATTTCTGATTCTTGGATTCATGCTCTGGCTATTGTGGATTTTCAATTGTGAACTTCTTCTAGTTCTCAGTTAAATTGGAAATGATTTATAAATTTGGTTATGGGTTTATATTGATTTATTCTATGGTTCCCCATTATATTGCATATTGATTGTGAATTATGGATTTTGGGTTTCGGTTGAATTTTTTGGTTCTGTTTCTTGGTTTGTTCGATTGGGAGGTTTGAGTTATTTTGTTTGGGGTTCCAGTTTGGTTCTGGTGATCCTGAGGGGTTAATTTCGTTTTAGTGTTTTCTAGCATGGGATGTTAGGTGATTTTGTTTCAACTTTCTGATAGTGGAGTAATGTTTTCTTGCGTGTATGTGGCTATTATGAATATGGATAAATCATATTCATCTGGGGTTTGTACATTTGACTGTTGGTGGAACCTAGCTGCGAAACTGAGATTAAGATTGACTGGTACTTATGTTGGGATATATGCTTCTATTTTATGCTAACTTGGGTATTGTGGTTTACTGTCCAAATCCAATGATAATTGTGTTTTGATTTGGTGATTTTGATTTAGGTGTTGTGTCATAGGCTGCTTTGGCTGTTGCAAAGGAAGTGATGTTTATACATATGCTAACAATAAAATCTTCATGCCAACCCATTCTGCAGGTAATTCATTGAAACCAATTGTCTTTTTTCTTTTTCTTTAATTTGTTTGCTCTAAGATTATATCTTACACTGGATTTCGTACAACATGTTGCCATTATCTGATGTAATGCCTTGGAAGTCAGTGAGAGCAAGCTTCTTTATTTTTATCCACACAAATTCTTAGATGATGACAATTCAAACTTGGAAGTTTTGTCATTGGCACTTCATAATTCTAAGTACTTAGGTATGTTACTTGTCTTACCTCTAAGTGTAATGTTTGTAGTCTATATGGTTATAAAGTCAAAGTAATTTTAAGATATACTAATTTCTTGCTGTGATGTTTTCTTCTGCCCTTGTATAGCTATTTACTGTTTTCAGGTCATTGTTTTTTGCTGCTATCATGCTGTTTATTTTGTTGTTTACCCATCTTTTTATCTTGTTTACTTGGATTCTTTTGTGGGGAATGGCAATGCAAGGTCCATAATCTCACCCTTTTTCACTCACTTCTTTTATTTATTTTATTTGCTTGAATATATCTCGTGAGCTAGCCACCACGGCTAATCCAGTAGTTTCAAGTGTTGTGACAAAATCGCAGGTATTTGATATATAAAATATAATGTTTTGGTGTAATGAGATATATAGATGAAGTGGGCAAGTTTACGGTGCAATCAATTGATACTATAATTGTACACCATAATATATAATTAAACTTGGCCTTGGTATAGCATCATGTGCAATTATACCTTGCTTGAGATGGTATGGCACGTTATGTTCAACTGTTGAGTATGCCTATTGATGCTTGTAGCTTCATAACTTTCATTGTTTCTTGTCTATAACTAACCTAACTTTGATTACTTCAATCTTGTGCATCTTAAACTTCAACTCTTTTTGTCTCCAAGTGCTATCAATTCAAAGTAGTGTGTAAGACCTCACCATGCAACTGCCTATTCTTAACTCGTCAATCATCCATTCCTTTTTTAAAAAAGTAATTAAGTTACATAAAATTATAGCAGTTGCACAAATTTCATTTTCAGATATTTTTGAGGAAAGTTTAAATATTTGGATTGGAAACTTGACCAAATTTAGAGATTCAGTGGCCTTTAATATCATTACTTTTGTTTAAAAAATTATTCACTTGTTGGGCCTGTAATTTATCCTGATGGTCTTTAACTTGAATATTATATGTTTCTCATCAACAAATTATTCAAGCTCCTTCTACAGCGCATCTTTTGGAAGATACACGAAGAAATTGAATTTCATGAATAAATTTTGGATATTTGTGTTTGATATGCTTATAATGTTAGATGTCTTGAATTTGGAACCTCAGATGTTATGTACATTGGAATATTATATTGTTCAATAAAGTTGCGAATTTAAACATGTATTTTTAATAGTATTGTGATAACAAGTTCAAATATGTATTAGTTGATACTGATGTTTAATACTGGGGTTTTTGTGACAACAAAAGCATGTTGTCACAAAAAATGGTTTTAGTGATAATAAAGCATGTCATTGCAAATAAAAGTCTTTATTGTCACAAATAAGAGTTTCAATGATGACAATGCTAATATCGTCACAAAAAAAGAAATTTCAATGATGACAATGCTAATGTCGTCACAAAAAAAGGAATTTCAGTGACGACATGCTAATGTCGTCATAAAAAATGGTTTCAATGACGACCAAGCATGTCAACAAATAAGGATTATTCTTGTCACAGAAAAAGGGTTTAGTGACAATATACTTATATCGTCACAAAAAAATGGTTTCGATTGTAACATAGCAAGTCATCATAAAGAGCAAGTCATCATAAAGAATGGTTCCAATGATAACATGCTTATGTCATCACAAAACATTGTTTTTGTGATAACAAGAATGTCATTACAAATAAAGGTTTTTGTGATGACATGCTTTGATATCACATAAATGTTTTGGCATCATAAAAAGTTATTTTAGTGATTACCTATTTTAGTCATTAAAAATAAAAGTTTTAGTAATGCCTTTGGTCATGTCAAAACATTACTTTCAATGACAACTTGTGAGAATATATATGAAATTAAATTGTCAATGAATCATTTAGTGACGATTACTGTCATTATCGACACCTTTAGTGACAACATTAATGTCACCACTAAATCTATATTTTTTAGTGACGCTAAGAGTCATCACAAAAAGTTACCTTTCAGTGACGACATTTGTTTGTCGTCACTAAAACCTTTAGCTACGGAGTATATGTGACGACCTTTAGGTTGCCATCGAAAGTTGGAAAGTCGTCACTAAAATTCTTTGGTAACGACTTTCAATAATTTTTGTGACAAAAGAGTTGTGAAAGGCAATTTTCTTGTCGTGTTTTATTTTTTCTTGATATTTATAAATTATTTATTAATTTTGAATTATTTTTTATTAAATAATTTTAATTCTAAAAGAAGGCATGATGACCATCTACATATAATTTAACTAGTAAAAGTTTAATTTTGATATCTAAAATTTAAGATAGTTGCACTTATTATAATTTAAATTATAATAAGTGCAACTATCTTAAATTTAAAAGTTTAACTAGTAATAATTATTCCTGAAACTTTTCTTTGTTAAACTATTTTTTAATATAATTTAAAATCTGAACCAATTTTTATTTAATAATTTTTATATTATCAATTAATATTAGTATTTTTACTATTCTAATTAGTTTCAATTTATTATCAAAACTTGAAAGTTTTATTATTTTTTGAACAACCTATTAATTTTTTAGGAAAATATATTTATCTTCTACATTCATTAATTAGCATGATGAACATGTAAATAATTTTGCTAGTACAAAATAAACTTTAATATCTTAAGTCTTATAAGTATAGTTACATTTGTAATTTATGAAAAATTATATAAATAAAAATTAACTTTTTAATTCAAAAATTATTACTTATACTTAAAACTAATAATATGAAAATAAGAATCTTATGTGAAGTAAGCAGATCAATATACGAAATCATCTCTTTTCTTGGGCTATTTGCATTATCAAGGTAAATAATTCAATCAAAATTTTTATATTTTCATCAATATTTTGATGTTTTGCCATCATTTAATTATGTGAACAATTAAACCACCATGAATTGTAAGAAAAGAAAAATAGCAGGGAAGAAAGCAGAATAGAAACATAGATAGATTATGTGTTTATCTAATAAAAACAAATTTTAAATTTCATAAATTTTTTACTTTTATAAGTGATTGAGTTAAATAAGGAGTGTAAATAGATAATTTAAATATAAATTAATCAAATTTTTATTATAAAAGTAAATTAATAAAGGGGTGTTACTGAAAACCTAAAAAATAGTTAGGTACAAAAGAGTGCTAATAGACATTTGGGAGTGTCAATAACCTCACACAATGAATTAAAGTGACTAATTTAATCTAATATATAATCTCAAATACATATATATTAGTATAAATTTTTATTGATCTAATTGTAATTTTGCATATCAAAGTTTGTTAAAAATTAATAAATAATAAAGCATATAATCAAATGGATAATTATCTTCTTTTTTTCATGTAGTACCCAAGAAGAACAGAACAAGTTTTAACGCGAAAATGACGGGCTGCGTATAAAACAAGAGAGCTTTCTGATAACTTCCCAAAGAGAAACTTTGCGGAATCGGATAAAGATGCAACTGTACGTAATTTGATTAGCAGTAACCCATAAACTTCGTTTCAATGTTACTGAATATTAAATTAAAGCATGCTTCTGATAAAAATATTGCATAATATTGAGATGTTCACAAAATAACCAACATAGAAAGTTAGTAAACAGATTATACGAACTGTACACTACTACGTTGGTAAAGAGTACAAGAATCGATCGTCTATATTGCAGTTTATTTTGATTTTGACCCATACCGGATAGTTTAATACAGCATGGAAAACAAGACTTGTGAGGAAACTTGATATGTGCATTAGCTTTTATGCAAACACCAGAAGATGACACAATAGAGGGCAAAGAAACAGCACAATTTAAACTTTGCTTTTGCATTTTAACACAGCTTTCAGCGGAGAGTCCCGATCGGTTTTTTATATGTATACAACCTTGCCACCAGAAGGAAAGCTCCCAAATTCAGTACACTTAGTGCTGTCAATAACCAGAAGAAATAATGGACCCGACCATAGTTCAGATTGTCAGGTATCCATCCAAGACTCCCATCCTTTGTACTGACTTTTGTGACAATCGTTACAAGCAGAGAGCTCAGGTATTGTCCAAGTGCAACAGTAAGGAGTGAAAGAGCAGAACACAGGCTCCTCATGGCATCAGGTGCTTGCTCATAAAAGAACTCCAACTGACCAATGAATGTGAAGACTTCTGCACACCCAATGATAAAATACTGGGGAACCTGCCAAAAGATTGACATGGGCATCTGCTCAAGTTCATAATAATTGTGCCTCCTCACAATTCGAAGTCTTATGAGCTCCAAAATTCCCGCTGATAGCATGGAAAATATAGATATGAAGAGACCAATACCCATTCTCTGAAGCTGAGTTAAGCCATTTTTGTAACCAGTGAACTTTTTAGCAATTGGCACAATGATCTGATCATACACGGGGACCCAAAAGATGACACTAAGGGTGTCGAAGATAGAAAGAGATGCTGGTGGGATCTTAAAGGAAGAGTTGCCAAAATGAGGATTCATTTTTTCCCCCTGCAACACAAATAAGGTGCTCATCTGACCATAAACAGTAGCAAAGATGATACCAGTGGCCCATACAGGAAGCAATCTTATAATAGCTTTCAGCTCTTCCACTTGAGTTACGGTGCAAAGTCTCCAAGGGTTTACTGAGCCCTTCTCATTATCCGATTGTCCTTGCACAGCTGCTTTGTCAAATAATCTGTAACATACAACAACAATGTGAATATAAAATTAGATCAGACAAGAGGCCACTGTCTTTAAATGGCCTCAAAAATAGGCTAATTCTAATATTTAAAATAAACACTTGGATTCTATCAATAAAAAAAAAAAAAACTTCAGATAGCTGTTTTGTGATTTGCAAGAATTATAGTAACACTGAAGCAATTGGAAATCAAATGATAATATGATTGTCATATTTTGATAGGAAAGCATGTGAGGTGGGATGAATGTTGACTAGATTACTATCTAGTATCTACCATGATTTAGAAATCAATTGTTACATTCCGATTGCTTCTACTATAAATAATCAATAAATAAACATGAACTGGTCATCTAGAAAGTTTGTTAACATTGGCTTACCTTAATCCTTCTGAGTGGTCAAGCTTGCGGCTTCCTTGGATAACAGACTCTGTATCTGCAATCTCATATAGAAGAGACTTGTCAGCAGGCACTTCTACTTTGTACTTTCTTATGGATGCCACTATAACCTGACAGATGCGTGTGAGTGGGCTGCCACCAGGTTTCTGGTTTCGATACAATCTAGTACCTGAAAAGAAACTTACCACGGCAATTGCCATGGCCACTGCTGGAATGCCAAAGCCCCACCCCCAACCCACATTATCTTGTATCCAGACCAGTAGAGAAGAAGCAATAAGAGCACCAATATTAATTGAGAAATAGAACCAGTTGAAGAAAGAACTCTTGTGTTCCTTCTCAACTTCGTCAGCATCATCGAACTGATCTGCTCCATATGACGAAACACAAGGCTTGATTCCACCAGTGCCGAGAGCTATAAGGTAAAGAGCTATAAAGCACACTGCACTCTGTCCATCAGTGGCATGGCAATTGTCTTCTCCATTACAAGTTGGTTTTATGCCAGAAACTGATGCAGACAATGTCAAGAGTGTCATTCCCTGTGCACAATGAGGAAGCCTGTTTAGACGTTATCAATGAGGCAAGGAGACAGAATTTGATATAAACTTCCACAAGTTTGTATCCATAATTAACTACACAGCAGATGTATTAATATGATTTTTGGACTAGGGGGCGGGGGCAGTTGATCTTTCTTTATCCTAAGTCATTTATGTGGTATCAGTACTAAATGTGATACTGACGCTTTGTGATACAAAGGATTTATTTCAGCAATCCTACATTTTAAGTGACCAACATTGGAGCTTCAAATTTCAATCCCTGCTTCAGCAGCAAGCTAGTATTCTAGTACAGAAATGAACAAAACCATACTTACAATAACATAAATTATTGAAAAAGAGGCAATAGTCCAATATCTTCCAAGATAGGCGTCAGCAACAAATGCTCCAATCAATGGTGTGATGTAGCATGTTCCACTCCAATCCGAGACATTCTTGGAGGCAGTAGCACTATGCTCATGCAGTCGTTTCTTAAAATAAAGCACCAGATTTGTGCTCATCCCATAGTATGCCAATCTCTCACAACATTCATCTCCTGTTAAATTAGGTCTAAAACGATAAGGATCGCATAATAAATATTACATTCTACCCACCAAAGTTGGAGATACACCACAGTTACCTAAAATAAAGGGGCAGGCTCTCCAGGTTCCTGTTATTTTTTTATTAGCTGGATTTCCAAGGTAATCTACCGTTCCATCTTTAGTATAAACATCATCCTCTGCCATTGTAAATCAGAACTAGCACACACCAGGCAAATGCTCAGTTGAGGTATTCACTTGCAACTACGCAGCACAGGAACTGAAAGGCTAAACAGCAATAAACAAAGAATTATAAATTATTTCCTATTGTTTCAACAAATAAAACCATGTAATTAAAGTTAAGCAACTATACTGGAAATGACTAGCACATCTCATTTCATGAAAAATGGCTTTATAAAGTTTTGTTAGAACTGCGCCACAAAGATTTGCTGAATGGGTAGAAGACCCAAACTTCCGAAGTCTGTTTCTCAATCTGATGTTTCGTTATATCGATTATTCACCTCCTTTAAAGAAGGTATTTATTTCAAGAATCCCTGAGAGTTCAGAATATATATAGAGATCAGTGACGGGGAACAAAGAGAACTCAAATTTGATTGCAAACCACTGTTGCAACCCAGGAGATTTACTCCCAGGATATGAAACAGGATATGATTTTCAAGCAGAAAACAAACATCATGCACAAGCATAAAAACGAATTAAAAAAATGAGGCCTCGAATTTAATAGCAAATCACTGCCACAAACAAGCTTAGAGATTTTTAACCAGAATCTGAAGCAGGTTTTGGTTTCCATGAAAAAAAAAATTAAAGAAAAATCAAACAAATAATACACAACCACAGAATGAAATTAAGAAATGCATCCCTAACCTGATGATTGGCAACTCACGCAAGAGTCCGGCAAAGTGCTATTGAACAAAAAAAAAAGGCTATGTGCTTAATGACTTAGAAAGTGTGATTTAGGATGACAATCAAACTCAAACCCAAAACGGCATTAAACCCAAGTTTGTGGTCGCTCACTAATCTGGCCTTTATATTGGAAATATTGCAGAAGAGTTCAATTTGAAACTGTTGACTTTTCCTTCGTAGTGACGGGAGATGCTAAGAATCTCTTGACTTACCTCTAGGGGCCTGTTTGGATAAGATTCCTAAAAGCAGTGTAATCCCGTTTGAGCAAAATTGATGCATTGAACGGCTTGCTTAAACGTTTTGGGTAACAACTAACAAGCAATGCAAAATCGAATCTGCGCCTTAAACGCAGAGATTGTTTTCTAGTTTTGCCAACTAAAATCGAACGGCTGGGATCCTTTTCTAATAAGACAAAGATTGTTTCCAAATGCAACAAATTTATTCAAATCTCTTTGTTATAAATTATCTATACTTTCCCATATATATGGATTTGGCATAAACTATCAAACTAAATTAATTATTATTATTTTTATGTTATTTTTTAATTTTTTTAAAATATTATATAGTTAAAAATTTTAATTATTTTTATTTTTATTTAAAACATATATATCAAGACACCTACCGCAGATTTAAAAATTAAATTGAGCTGAATTGAATCTTCTTTTTTTTTTTCCCACTCTCTTTTTCAAGAAACTTTTCATGTATCAAAAAAAATTATTAATATTATATAAATATTTTTAGAATTTAATAATTTTAAAAGTAATTTAATTTATCATATTCAAACAAATACAAAAGTTTGAAATTAGTTCAATATTTTCAACAACCAGTTTTACAAAAATAATTATTGTAATTGAAAAAACTAATTCACACGACAGTTTGATTATAATATAAAAAATAAAAAAATTACTTTAAAAAAATTAAATATCTAAATTAAACAAATATCAAATCACACAACAACTAATTTGGTTCAAGGTGGGATTATTGATATTCTAAAATGCCTATTAGCACTTCTTGTAATAATTATCTTTGGGATTTCTATAAGACTATAAATTCCTTTGTATTAAATTTCTTATTTACATTAATTAAATAATTAAATTTAAATTTAAATTTCTATTCATACTCCTCGTTGAATTAAATTGCTTATGTATTTAAATATCATTTTTCTTAGATAAATTTTTTATATTCCTATTCTTCTATTCTTTCTTTTTTTTATATTATTCTTTTTCAGAGAACTACAACCTTTTCATAGTAATTTATTTTTTCATGGATAATGGCAATATCAAAATATTGATGAAATTGTAGATTTAATATGATGGAATTTTTTGCCATGATAACATAAATAGT
>JASKGM010076088.1:0-15326 GCA_034509205.1 Ceratonia siliqua
ATCCCCAAACTCTAAGGTAACTTAGATTTGGTATTCTTCCTTTCCATAATTCATATGGAGATGCTCCTAATTTTCTATAAGGTATCCTATTGTGCACATAACATGCTGTTAACAAAGCTTATTCCCATAGATTTATAAGGAGCTTTGAATTTAAGATCATAGAGTTTATCATATCAACTAGTATCCTATTTTTTCTTTCAGCCAAACCATTTTACTGAGTTGTATAGGGAGCACTAGATTGATGTATAATTCCATTTCCTTCACATAAATTTGAAAGTTTTGTAGAAAATTAGACACCATCCCTATCACTTCTAATTATCTTAATTTTCTTGTCTTTTTTATTTTCTACCTCAGATTTATAACATTTAAACATTTCAAATGCTTGGTCTTTTGATTTCATCAAGTACACATATGTAAATCTAGAGAAATCATCAATAAATGTTATGAAGTATCTATTTCTACCTCTAGTTAAATTTTCATTTAACTCACAAATGTCAGAATATACAAGTTTCAATATTTCACATTTTCTTTCAATAGAAGGAAAATGTTTCTCTGTCATTTTAGCTTGTACACATACTTTACACTTATCTTTTATTTTACTAGTATCATTGCATTTAATTAAATCATGCCTTAACATATATTTAATTGTATCATAATTACTATACAAGCCTATTATGCCATAATGAGAATGATGAGTCAACAATAGAAAGATAATCATTTTTGTCATTCATATTAATGCTAAGTTTAAACATGTCATTACAACTATAGCCCTTTCCCACAAACACTCCATTCTTAGATAATACAATTTTGTCACTCTCAATAACAGCTTTAACTCCTCTCTTATTTAATAGATTTTCTAAAATAAGATTCTTCATGATGTTCAGAACATGTAGCACATTTGTGAGAACCAACTTCTTTCCTGAAGTAAATTGCAGTGTTACCATGCCTCTTCCAAGCACATCAACCTTTCCATTGTTTCTCATTAGCATTTTCTGTCCATCTATCACTAGTTCATAGGTTTTGTATAAAGCTTTATCATGACAAACATGAACAGAAGCACCAGAATTATACCACCAATCATTGGTTTTGAAGGGTACTACCATATTCACTTTAGAAACCAAACCAGAAATTGTATTAATTTACATATTAGAAACTATGTCAACAATTTCATCAACCATATTGGCTTCTTTGGAATTTTCATTCTCCTTCTTTTGTCTCTTAAGCCAAAATCTACAATTCTTTTTGAAGTGCCTAGTTTTTCCACAAAAGAAGTAAGTTTTCCCTTTGCTTCTTTTATTTTCTGATTTGAGGTTTTCTTGTGCCTTCCTCTTGTTTCCATTGGTTTTGGAAGGGTTTTCTGCACCTACAAAGTTTACTTTGGAAATAGATTCATTATGCTTCTTTTGCAAAATTCGAGTTTCCTCTTCAATGCGCAAATGTTTAAGAATCTGATCCAAAGTAAAATTTTCAATTGTATGCAGTAATTTCTTCTTATAATTATTCTAACTTTGGGGTAATTTAGCAATAATGGCCTCCACATGGAAAGATGCAGGAATAATAACATTCACATCCTTTAACTTTGAAACCAGTACTTGCAAATTATGCACTTAATCAAGCACATTAATGTTGTCATTCTTATGAAATTCAAAATATTTCATAATTAAAAACTTATCTATTCCTTACTTTTCAGTGTTGTAAGTTGTTTCCAAAGCCTCCAAAATTTCCTTTGGTGATGAGATAGTGTGGTACAAATCACAAAGTCAGTCCGAAAGAGTGTTTAAGATATATCCTCTGCATAAAACTTCATCTTCAGCCCTTTTCTTTCTTTTCTCCACTGATTCTTGTGAATCATCTTCATTTGGTGGCGGAATAATCTCCAATTTTGGGTCAAGAAGATAGGCAATTTTCATGGCAGATAATGGGAATAGCATTTTTTCCTTCCATCTATTGAAGTTCATGCCATCAAAATGATTAAGTTTCACAAAGTCTTGATTCATAACTTTGGAGGCAGATTCTTGTGTTGTCTCCATCTTTTTGTAGCAAAATAACGTTTTAAGATTGTAAAAAATCAGTAAAATGATTAAAGATGGAAACACAAACTTGTATGCTTAGAACATATACAAGACACTATCCTTAAAACGTTATTTGCCCCCACTAGTTGTTGCCGGGTTAGAGCTAATACATTTCTAAGATTTATCTAAGCACCCAAAAAATAATATTTAGCAATGATATTATTCTTTCCTCAAGGACTCTTTTGAATAGAAGAAAGGAAGTGAATAGAGAGAAAATAGATTGTGTAAGTGACATTTTCTTTTATAGATTGTCTCTTATTTATAGCATTTCATTAAACTATCGTGTCTTTTCATTGAACCATGGTGTCTTTTTATTCAACAATTGTGTTTTTTCATTGAACCATGGTATTTTTTTGTAATGCCCAAAATTTTTAAAATAGAAATCACAAAAAATAATTTTATGTGTATGGGGGTCTTAACATAAATAACCTAAAGTACAGGGACTAATTTGCAAACTTTAACTTTTAATAAATTTCAAAAAGGCCCTCATCTCCATTTAAAAACTAAATTCCCAAAATTCTTTTTCCAATTCTCCTCTTTCCCCCCTCCTCTGCGCGGCACACCTGCAGGAAACTCCCTCTCCCCCCCGCGCTCAACTGCTCGGCTTTTGGCTTCACTGTTGTCGGCCATCCACTGCCCAGCCACCATCGCCGTTGCCCAGCCACCGGTAGTCACCCTTGTCTAGTCGGCCACCGTTCTAGCCACTGTGGAGTAACATTTTTGGGTAAGTTAAGGATTTTAACTCCATTTTTTCAGGGGTAAGTGAGTTCTACCCATCATCCTTCTAAAAAACAATCAAAAAGAAAGGGGATAGCATATTTGAAAACTTAAATTATGATCAAGATGAAAATTTTTTGATTTGGCCAAATTCTTTCTCTGTGGTGTCGTGAAACCGTGAGAGAGAAGAGCAAATTCTTCAAAGCCATTCTTCTGATAGGTAAAGCAATTACAATGCTCGGTAGAATTAAAGTAATTTGGAACTATCATTCCATTATTCCTTGTTTGAATTCATGAGCTGTGAGCCATTTAGACTTAAATTCTAGGATGCACACTAAGTGTTTGCTAAAATGCCAGAGAGAAAGTTTAGTTTCAAATTCATGTTTCTAAGCCAGCAAAGTATCTTCTGGACTCTGTACTATTGATAACCTCCAACTTTGTAAATACTAGCTGAGTTTATTTTGAGGTGTTTGACGGTGAAATACAAATGTCTCACTATATTTATATATATGTATATATAAAGATATACATGAAATTCTAACCGTTTTCAAATGGTTGTAAATTCAGAAGTTTTACTATAAATCTATTCTTGTCCAAGTATGGTTGAACTAAAAATCATAGTTATGCAAGCTAAGTCCTCTCCTAGATTATTAGAGTCATAATGGAAAAGTGGTGTCAAACTTAATATACTGATATGTGATGCATATATGTTTGCACATAGGGTTGTCCGAAATCAATTCGTTGGAACCAACTCAATCTTAAAGTAGAAATATTTGGAGCTTGATTAATAAGTCTCCAATTTTAGCAAGGTGAATGAATTCTTACTTACCTCTTGATGCCTAAATTGTTAAATTTTAACTTGTGGCTCAATGATTCTATTTGAGTGTGATTTGGAATGATTTTGAGGAAAGTAATATAAATATATATGTGAAACTTATTATTATGTTCAACAGTATGAAAAATATCTAAATTTTGATATTGTGAAAGTATGAATGGTATGAGAATTATGAAAGAAATTTAGAACTGTATTCTGGGATCCGTAGTAGAGTGATGATAGAACCACTAGGTGTACCTAGGTCGCAACCTTTATCAGTTGATGGCAGTTCCTGATAAAGGGTATTTCTGTCAGTGAGTGCAGTTCCTGACAGAAGATTGAATTTTATTATGAATGGTTCCTCTGGATGATAATGCTCCAGAAGAGAACAAGATAGTTAGTATTTCTCTTCGGTGAGTACAGTTTCCAAAGGTGAGAATCAGGTTACCCTTTAGTTGAGATTTATCCTCTAGAGTGGAAATACTATTTTTCTCAGTTTAGGTTCTCCCCTTATATTGTTATGGATCTTAGAAAATTTATATTTTGATTGAAGTATTACTTGACATAATGTCTCTTTAAATTTCATATTATTTAAGATTATGATTATGAAGTAAAAGTTATTTTCTTTCCTAAATGTAAGGTGCATTAGGTGCTTATTATGTTTAAAAGTATTAAAATGAGACTTTATATTATTTTAGCGGTGATGCACTTTACATGTAGGGGTTTATGTATCAGTTGGTAAGTCTGATTTCTATTCACTGAGTCAGTGAACTCACCTCTCAACTTTAATATTTTCATATCAAGTCATCGGTGAACTCCCTTCAGCTCTGTTTGCTCCCTTTGAACCCGCTGATTGAATTGGTAGGCACCTATCGGAGTAAAAGTGGAGTATTTTAGTGGATAGTGGATATTGTTGGATAGGTTGTATTCTTTTACATTTTCTGAATAAGGTTCTTGGTCTGTAAATGGTAATTGCATAAGTTATATGTAGTTAGTATATACAATCCATGCTGGACCATTTATTATTTTCTGTTTGAGCCACTGAGGGTTCTATTTGATGGTGGGCCTGTCCACCTTTGTTTTTTTCATAGATTTGTACCCTGGCATAGTCCATATTTCAGGGAAAAATCTGGTAAAATTTTTAATAAATTTTTGACTTAGAAATTTTTATGAAAGTGTATGTCAACTTTAGTATGATTATGAATGATATTAATTACATTAGTATTTTAGGCTGGTAGGTAATTACCTGAAGGGTAATTCCCTACGTCGGTCACGTGTCCTAAAATGGGACGTGACAAAGTTGGTATCAGAGCATGGTCTAGGCATGTGGTTAGGGCATATAAAGGTCTCCAACAAGTCCATGTTACGAGGAACGACAGACCCCACAGGTGGTAGGTGTGCCCGGGAGCACTTATCATTAGTCAGTCTATTAAAACCCAACCTGAATTACTCCATCTATACTCAAATCTATTATAATTAGTGTTACCCAATAAAATTGCCTATCAACTAAGACTTTTCTGTTCCTTTTTCTTTTAGGATAATGCCTCCGAAAACTAGAGCCTGTACTGGCCTAGGACAGGACAAGGCATCTGAAAAAGCCTCCACTAGACCAGTGACTGTACCCAAGGGTCGGGGTAGACCTAGAGGTTGGGGAAGACCCAGAATTCATCCGCCACCAGAGGAAATTGAGAGTACTCCTGCCCCTATTTCTGCACCTCCACCTCAGGCGGTGGTTCCTAAATGGGCACAGGAGATACAACAGGATCTTCGTACCTTAGTCATTGTGATGACTCAGGTGAATACACCAGCACCACCAGTGAGTGTTCCAGTGACCCAAACTGTCCCTGTTTCGTCAGTACCTATGGTGGTCCCTACTCTCCGTAACTTTCTGCCAGAATTTTAGAAGATGAAACCCCTTCGATTTTCAGGAGTGGAATCAGTGGTTGTTCCTCAACAGTTTCTAGAACATGTGGAGAACTTATGAAGGATCATTGACTGTCTTGGATCAATAGCTGTGAGTGGTGGGGCTTCAGTTGGATGGTTCTGCGGCAGATTGGTTCCGAGTATGGCGGACAGCTAAAAGAACTGGGGAATGCTTGGCATTCCTTTAAGGCTGCATTTCTGCAATAGTTTCTTCCTGAAGAAGAGAGACAAGCCATGGCTAATGAGTTCCTCTCCTTACGAAAGACCAGAGAGATGTCTGTTTCTGAGTATGCTGCCAAGTTCCTGCGACTATCTCAGTTCACACCCTATGCTGTTCCTAATGAGAGAGAGAAAGTGCGACACTTTGTACCAGGGTTAGGAACCTACTTTTACAGTGCGGTTCATGCTACAGATGATAGCATTATGAGTAGGTATATAACCGGGCTACTAAGTTTAAAAATATGTTGAAGGAGAACAGCTGCACTGATAATACCTCTACTAGTAAGAAAAGGGCTAGATCTGAGTCCTGTCCTCTAAAAGCACTTACCACGTCGAACACATTTCCATCTCAATAATCTACTGACGCTCTCACCAGTCGACTTCCGGTAACTACTCTTCCGGAATGAATCATCCTTACACTTAGTCATCTGCTTAAACTACCCTTGGGTGTGGTACATGTGGTAGGTTCCACACTGGTCTTTGTCATGGAATGATGGGTGCTTGTTTTAGATGTGGGCAGACAGGTCATGGTTGGAGGGAATGCTAAGTGCAGGTGACTCCCTCTGAAGGTGGCACCAACTTGACAGCTCCGAATACAGAACAATAATCCTCCACGACATCAGCTCAGTACCCTGCCCAGCCCACCAGGGGCGTGGGTAGGGGGATGACAGGTCGAGGCCGTGGTGGTGGTCCTGGATCACAGGCCCGAGTATTTGCTCTAACCAGACAAGACACTATGGCTTCAAACGCTGTTGTCACAAGTACTTTACTACTCAAATCCATTCTGGTATTTGTATTGTGATCCTGGAGCGACCCACTCCTTTGTTTCTGCTTATCTACTATCACGATTGATGAAATCAGTCAATCCACTAGAGCACTCATTAGAGGTATCTACACCTCTGCAAGAATCATTAACTGTCGTTGACGTGGTGAAGCCTGGTCACTCATTATCTGTGGTACATCACTGTTAGTGGATTTAATTGTTCTGAACATCCACGGGTTTAATGTAATTTTGGGAATGGATTGGCTTGCGCATCATGTGGTGGTGGACTACTTTGATAAAACAGTAAAAGTCTGTCTATCTGGGAAGGAACCGATTGTGATCCAAGGAGACAGAAGTAAAGTTTCTACTAAGCTCATTTTTGCCCCAGGAGCACATAAGTTATTAAAGAAGGGTGGTGAAGCTTATTTAGCCTTTGTTCAAGACACCGAAGGTCCGAAACGCCGATTAGAAGAAGTTCTGGTAGTAAATGAATTTGCTGATGTGTTTCCAGAGGAATTACTGGGTCTCTCACCAGAAAGGGAAATTGAGTTATGCATTAATACTCACTCGGGGACCAATCCAGTATCACTTCCTCCATACAAGATGGATCCTAGTGAGCTTAAGGAGTTGAAAGTACAGCTACAAGAGTTGATAGAAAAATGGTTCATCCACCCCAGTATCTCTCCATAGGGGGCACTGGTGTTATTTGTAAAGAAGAAGGATGGATCATTGAGACTCTGTATAGATTACAGACAGTTGAATAAAATCACCATCAAGAATAAATACCCCTTGCCTCGAATAGACGACTTATTTGATCAACTACAAGGAGCTCTGTGCTTTTCTAAAATATATATGCGTTCAGGGTATCATCAGCTCCAAATTCAGAAGAGTGACATTTTTAAGACAGTTTTCGGAACTAGATATAGGCACTATGAATTCGTGGTGATGTCATTTGGGTTGACTAATGCCCCTGCTGCATTCATGGATCTCATAAACAGAGTATTACAGTGATTTCTAGATCAGTTTGTGATCATTTTTATCGACGACATTTTGATATATTCTAAAAGTGAAGAAGAGCATGATCAGCACTTGAGAATGGTATTACTGACCTTGAGAGAACATAAACTGTATGCCAAATTCTTGAAGTGTGAATTTTAACTTTCACAGGTAGCCTTCCTAGGACATGTATTCTCCAAGGAAGGGATCCATGTAGATTCAAAGAAAGTAGAGGTGGTTAAAAATTGGCCCAGATCGTCTTCACCAACAGAAATCCGTAGCTTTTTGGGTTTAGCAGGGTATTATTGTCGTTTTGTGAAGGATTTCTCACGCATAGCAGCTCTTTTGACCAAACTAACTCAGAAGAATGTGAAGTTTGAATGGGTGTTAGCCTGTGAAGATTGTTTTCAGAAGCTTAAGGAACATTTGACTACAGCCTCAATTTTGACCTTACCGGAGAATGGGTGTGGGTATGTCATCTACTGTGATGCGTCTTGGATCGGATTAGGCTGTGTACTAATGCAAAAAGGCAAGGTTATCGCTTATGCCTCGAGACAACTCAAGAAGCATGAACAGAACTACCCTACCTATGACATTGAGATGGCAACTGTTGTATTTGCATTAAAAGTTTAGCGGCATTACCTTTATGGTGAAACTTGTGAGATCTATACCGATCATAAGAGCTTGAAGTACATTTTTGAATAGACATATTTAAATCTGATTATGACTGCTCCATCCTTTATCATTCGGGTAAAGCTAATGTAGTGGCAGACGCACTCAGTAGAAAGTGTAGTGGTAGCTTATCACATGTTGAAGCTGGCCGTAGGCCCTTAGTACGTGAATTATAAGGTTTGGAAAACAGTGGGATTGAACTATAGATAGCTCCATCTGGGGTACTTTTGGCTGGCATACAGGTACGGTTGCCCTTGATGGAATAGATTAAAACTACTCAGGCAGATGATCCTAACAAGGCTAAACTATTAAAGAGGGTGAAGTCAGAAGATGATACAGGTGTCACACTGAATGAGCAGGAGGTATTATTTTACAGAGATCGGTTATAGGTACCGAAGGTGAATGAATTGAGGAAACAGATAATGGACTGCGCCCACTCGTCTTCCTGTGCTATGTATCCAGGAAGTAATAAAATGTACCTTAACTTGAAGGTTCATTATTGGTGGAATGGAATGAAGAAGGATATAGCAAAATTTGTTTCTCATTGCTTGACCTGTCAACAGGTTAAAGTAGAATACCAAAGACCTGCAGGGTTACATCAGAATATGGTGATTCTAGTATGGAAGTGGGAGCAGATTACCATGAATTTCCTAACGGGGTTGCCAAAAACCCTTAGAGGGTATGACTCGATTTGGGTGATTGTGGACAGACTCACAAAAAGCACACACTTCTTATCAGTGAAGACTACTTATGTAGCTCCACAGTATGCACAGCTGTATCTGGACATGATTGTGTCTCTTCATGGTATACCCTTGTCCATAATCTCTGATCCAGGTACTCAGTTCATGGCTCGATTTTGGAAGTCCTTCCAAGAGACCTTAGGGACTCAACTTCACTTTAGTTGCCTTTCACCCTAGACTGATGGTCAGTCCGAAAGGACAATTCAGGTGTTAGAAGACATGTTACGAGCCTATGTTATGGAATTTGAGGGTAGGTGGGAAAAGTATTTACCGCTCATCGAATTTTCTTATAATAATAGCTACCATTCCAGTATACAGATGGCTCCATTTAAAGCATTATACGGTCGTAAATGCAGATCCCCGGTGGGATGGTTTGAAACCAGAGAAATTAAATTGTTTGGACCCAACTTAGTTATGGATGCCATAGAGAAGTTGAAAGACATTCGTGAGAAATTGTTAGCCGCTCAGAGTTAGCAAAAGGTGTATGCCGATAAGCGAAGAAGAGAACTTGAATTTTAAGTGAGTGATCAAGTTTTTCTTAAAGTATCTCCAATGAAGGGAGTGATGAGGTTTGGTAGACGAGGTAAGTTGACACCTCAGTACATTGATCCATTTCCTATCATACAACGAATTGGAGCGGTGTCGTATAGACTTGTCTTGCCACCAGCATTATCAGAGGTACATCTTGTGTTCCATGTCTCTACGTTGAGGAAGTACATTCTGAATAATACCCATGTCCTACCAGAGGTGCCAGTAAAGATAACTCCTCAGTTAGCATATGAGGAACGACCGGTGGTGATCGTTGACCGCCAAGTTAGAAAGATTAGATCCAAAGAATACCCTTAGGTGAAGGTGATCTGGGAACGCCATGGGAAGGAAGATGCAACTTGGGAATCAGAAACTCTCATGAAAAAGAAATACCCACTTTTATTTGGTACGTGACTCTAATCAATACTCCCTTTTAGTAGTTTCTTAGAATTCGAGGACGAATTCCTCTTTAAGGGGGATATAACTTGTAATGCCCAAAATTTTTAAAATAGAAATCACAAAAAATAATTTTGTGTGTGTGGGGGTCTCAACATAAATAACCTAAAGTACAGGGACTAAGTTGCAAACTTTAACTTTTAATAAATTACAAAAAGGCCCTCATATCCATTTAAACACTAAATTCCCAAAATTCTTTTTCAAATTCTCCTCCTTTCCCCCTCCTCTGCGTGGCATACCTGTAGGAAACTCGCCCTCCCCCGCGCGCCCAACTGCTTGGCTTTTGGCTTCATTGTCGTCAGCCATCCACTGCCCAGCCACCGTCACCGTTGCTCGGCCACCTTGCCCAACCACCTGCGGTCAGCCTTGTCCCAGCCGGCCACCGTTCTAGCCACCGTGGAGTGGCCGTGGAGTAGCTTTTTTGGGCAAGTTAAGGATTTCAACTCCATTTTTTTAGGGGTAAGTGAGTTCTACCCATCATCCTTCTGAAAAACAGTAAAAAAGAAAGGGGATAGCAGATTTGAAAACTTAAATTTTGATCAAGATGAAAATTTTCAGATTTAGCAAAATTCTCTTCTCTGTGGTGTCGTGAAACTATGGGAGAGAGGAGCAAATTCTTCAAAGCCATTCTTCTTATAGGTAAAGCAATTTTAATGCTTGGTACAATTAAAGCAATTTGGAACTATCATTCCTTTATTCCTTGTTCGAATTCATGAACTGTTATGGGCCATTTGGACTTAAATTCTAGGATGCACACCAAGTGTTTGCTAAAATGCCAAAAAGAAAGTTTAGTTTCAAATTCATGTTTCAAAGCCAGCAAAGTATCTTTTGGACTCCGTACTATTGGTAACCTTCAACTTTGTAAATACTAGCTGAGTTTATTTTGAGGCATTTGACGGTGAAATACAAACGTCTCACTATATTTATATATATATGTATATATAAAGATATACATGAAATTCTAACCATTTTCAAATGGTTGTAAATTCGAAAGTTTTACTATAAATCTATTCTTGTCCAAGTATGGTTGAACTAAAAATCATAATTATACAAGCTAAGTCCTCTCTTAGTTTATTAGAGTCATAATAGAAAAGTGGTGGCAAACTTAATATACTGATATGTGATGCATATATGTTTGCAAATAGGGTTGTCTGAAATCAATCCGTTGGAACCAACTCAATCTTAAAGTAGAAATATTTGGAGCTTGATTATTAAGTCTCCAATTTTAGCAAGGTAAGTGGATTCTTAGTTACCTCTTGATGCCTAAACTATTAAATTTCAACTTGTGGCTCAATGATTCTATTTGAGTATAATTTGGAATGATTTTGAGGAAAGTAATATAAATATATATGTGAAACTTATTATTATGTTCCACACTATGAAAAATATTTGAATTTTGATATTGTGAAAGTATGAATGGTATGAGAATTATGAAAGAAATTTAGAACTGTATTCTGGGATCTGTAGTAGAGTAGTGGTAGAATCACTAAGTGCACCTAGGTTGCAACCTTTATCAGTTAAGGGCAGTTCCTGATAAAGGGTACTTCTGTCAGTGAGTGCGGTTCCTGACAGAAGATTGAATTTTATTATGAATGGTTCCTCTGGATGAGAATGCTCCGGAAGAGAACAGGATAGTTAGTATTTCCCTTCGATGAGTGTAGTTCCCGAAGGTGAGAATCGGGTTACCCTCTAGTTGAGATTTATCCTCTAAAGTGGGAATATTGTTTTTCTCAGTTTAGGTTCTCCCCTTATATTGTTATGGATTCTAGGAAATTTATATTTTGATTGAAGTATTACTTGACATAATGTCTCTTTAAATTTCATATTATTTAAGATTATGATTATGAAGTAAAAGTTATTTTCTTTCCTAAATGTAAGGTGCATTAGGTGCTTATTATGTTTAAAAGTATTAAAATGAGACTTTATATTATTTTAGCGGTGATGCACTTTACATGTAGGGGTTTATGTATCAGTTAGTAAGTCTGATTTCCATTCACTGAGTTAGTGGACTCACCCCTCAACTTTAACATTTTCAGATCAGGTCACCGGTGAACTCCCTTTAGCTCTGTCTGCTCTCTTTGAACTCGTTGATTGAATTGGTAGGCACCCATCGAAGTAAAAGTGGAGTATTTTAATGGATAGTGGATATTGTTGGATATGTTGTATTCTTTTACATTTTCTGAATAAGGTTCTTGGTCTATAAATGGTAATTGCATAAGTTATATGTAGTTAGTAGATACAGTCCATGTTGGACTATTTATTGTTTTTTGTTTGAGCCATTGAGGCTTCTGCTTGTTGGTGGGCTTATCCAGCTTTGTTATTTTCATAGATTTGTACCCTATAATAGTTTATATTTCAGGGAAAACTCTGCCGAAATTTTTAATAAATTCTTGACTTAGAAATTTTTATGAAAGTTTATTTCAACTTTATTACTCATTTAAGGATGACTATGAATGATATTAATTGCATTAGTATTTTAGGCTGGTAGGTAATTACCTGAAGGGTAATTCCCTACGCTGGTCACGTGTCCTAAAATGGGACGTGACATTTTTCAATGAACCATTATGTCTTTTCATGAAATCGTTGTGTTTTTCATTAAACAAACACAACTTTTAGACATACATTTCTATTCAACCATTGTGTCTTTTCATTAAATAGACACACATTTCCATTCAACTATTGTATCTTTTCATTAAACAGACACAATCTTTAGACACAACTTTTTGATGAAACATTATAACCGTTTGCCCACTTAGTTTTTGAACTAACTACTATTGTCAAACAGCGTGGAAAGTGAAAAATGTAAAGAGAAGATAAATGATATTTTATTTAAGATAAATGATTTTTAATAAAAAAAAAAAGGAAAAGAAGATAAATGATACTTTATTTAAATCATAAATTATATTTTTTTAAGATAAATGATTTTTAATAATTAGTGAATAAAAAAATATCATATAAATAAATGTAAAATTTAATTAACTTGAATTCATAAATATGTTCAATTAAAAATTTAAATTTACTTTTTAGTATAATTATATTATCTATATGTGGATTGATTGTGTACATGTCATTTTCAGTAATTTTATGAGGCAAAAGTCTTTTTACAGTTATGCAGTCAAACATATTTTCTGATTCAAAAGTCCTTATCATTTATTACATCCGAACGCAAAACAATTTTTCTTTTACTAAAATACCTTCTTTTTTCAAAACTAAGGCCTTGTTTGTTTGGACTTATTCTGAGAATAAGTTATTTTTTTCAAAAGATAATGCATTCTGATAAAAATATACCTGTTTGTTTGGACTTATAGAAAAATGATAAGTTAATGAAAATGGAGAAAACCTCCTATAAGGGGAAGCTAAAAATTGTAGCTTCTCCTGATAAGGAGAAAAATAAGAAGAAATGGAAACTTCTATCTCTAAAATTGTTCACCCTTCTTCAAAAGTCTTTCTTAATTATTGCATTCAAACACAAAACAATTTTTCCTAAAAAAAGTCATTTCTCCTGCAGGAAAAAGAGAACAGACATTCTCTAGTAAGCCCAAATAAACAGACCCTAAGGCCCTGTTTGTAAGGACTTATTTTGAGAATAAGTAATTTTTTTAAAAAAAAATAAGTCATTCTTAAAAAAAAAAACTATTTGTTTGTTTTGACTTTTCTTAAAAGAAGAAGTAAAAAATTAGGAGTTTTTTTTTTCGTTTGAAAGAAGTCAAAATTTTTGATTTCTTTCAGAAGGAGAAGTTGATAGATGAAAGATTTTTTGATTTAAAAATCATACTCAGTTACTGCATTAAAAAATAAAACAGCTTTTACTTCTAAAAAAGACATTATTTATGAAGGATATGCATCAAAGACCTTTTCTGTTAAATCCAAATAAACAGGTCCTAATTTCTCATTTTATAAAAACACTTTTTTTAAAATAGCATCCAAACAAGCCCTTATTATATTCTTCAAATAAAATAATTAAATTGCTCTTGTATTTATTGTGTCTTTTAAAGAAAGAGAAATTTTTTGGTCCATTTGAAAATGTAAATATTGCTAATCTTCACAATATAATAAAAAGGTTAGAAATCTCTATATATTTTTTTTGTTGATTTTATTTATCAAAATTTAATAAATAAAGCCTATAAAAAGAAGTTAACAGATCATTAGAAGTATGAAACTACTCATCACTTGTTCTAACACTACAAGGGGCATAAATCCCTACTCCACTCTTGCCCCTCGATCTTCAACCTTCAAAGCTATACGTCCTGCTGTCTCCACGGTATCAACCAAATCCATGAATCCAACAGACAATTAGGAAATCCACGAACTCCACTCCTTACTGCAACTTATCAAGTTTGGTAACTACCTATGTCTACAAGGAGCATTAATCTTCTTAAAAAGTTATTTTTTTAGTATTATATTCAATAATTTTTGTTTATTTATTATTAATACTATACAAATTTTTATATACAACAAACTTACTTCTCACGTGTTCCAGCTGCCTTTCTCTATTTAATATTTTGATTTGTAACAACTTGTAATCTATTGTTATCTTAATCTAACGTCTAAGTTCTATTGTTATCTTAATCTAACGTCTAAGTTTTTTATATTTTAGGATTTACATTTATCTTTTCTTTTGGCAAATAATTTACATTTATTTTCAATTCTATATATACTGTACATATACTTATCTTCTTTTTTTGTTGGTTCCATCTAGAATTGAAGATAAGTATTTATAAAGGAAAAAAAAAACATTTTTTTATTTCATCTAGAATTGAAGATAAGTATTCATTAAAAAAAAAAAAGACGATAAATATATGTGTACAGGGATAGATCTAGAAATTATTAAAGGGAGGGGTCGAATTCTAGATCTGTATATAAATTAACTCTAATTTTTTATAAAATATAAATTTTAATATAATTAAAATTTTAAAATATTTATTTATGTAATTAGTATTATATTAAAATACATTTTTTTAATATATATGTACATAGAATTGAATATATATGTCTATAAAAATTATAATATACATCATAAATAAAATATATACAAAAAAGTATTTTTATATAAATTAAAATAAAATACTAGAATATATATACTTTTTAAAAATAAAATAAAATAATTATTTAAGTTCAACAAATTTACATTATTTAAATGTTTGTATTTATCAAACAAAAATGCTTTTTAAGTTTCCACTTTCCAGTTAAAAAGAATTACTAACAAAAAAGCTTTTAATGCTGTCAAATATTCATTTTTTTCAAATTATTTCTTGAACTTCACTATATATCATCCCAACCTACTCTATTTCTATGCCGAAAGACCTAGAAAGAGCATTTCGTTAAGCAGCCAGGATCATTATAATAATATATCCTTTCGTCACTGCTGAATCGAACTAACTGCCAACAAGAGCAATAACATCGGTTATTCATTCAACGACAACAGA
>JASKGM010076109.1:4490-15320 GCA_034509205.1 Ceratonia siliqua
TCAATAGGATAGAGTCTTATGACTCATTTGATGTATTGTATAAGAGAGTATTGGATAATATAAGTTAATATAATTTAGTTTTATACGATATTTGGTGTTCATAAATGATTATATTAGCTTCTACGGTTATAATTTTTTGTATAGTAATGATCACATAAAAAAATATTGGAGGAATGGTAAGATAATACTATATGATAATAACTGTATAACATTGCATTACTAGTGCCATCATTACTACTATTGCCGCCAACCACCATTACCACTACCACCACTACCCATCACTATTATGTTATATAATCTTACATATTATATATTGTAACAAATATATAATAAGATAATAACTTATACATAAATAACTTATATAATAATATTTATTATTACTTATACAATTTAATTTATATTTTATTCGATGCACTAAATTAGACCTTAATGTTCTTGAAGTAAAACATTTTTAATAATAATATATTGTAAAAAATAAGTTGTTTAATAAAAACGATAAAATTAATTAAATAATTAAACTAAAGATATTTGTTAAACTACATTCATTAGAATATACCAATACATTCGAATTATTTTTTTTTATTTTTTAAGTTTTTTATTTTTTTATAATTTTATTTAAAAAAATTTAAGAAATCAATTAAAAAAATTAAAAAATGATTAAAATGCAATACTTAAAAAAATTTAAATAAAAAATAAAAAAAATTCAAAAAAATACAAATAAACTTTAAAAATACAAATAAAAATAAACTTTAAAAATATAAATATAAATAAAAATAATTAAATAAATAATAAATAATAAATAAACACTTAAATACATCAAAAACACCTAAATTAAAACCCCCCATTTATGCTACAAATTTCTCTCGATTGGGCCTTTTAGCGCCTGGGTGACACGTAGAATACCTATTGCCACGCGCGTCTCCCTCTTTCGGCTTCTTTACTCTTCCTCTCAGTTTCGTTTCATAGTTGAGGGAGAGAGAGTAACGCAGCATGGACGAGGAATTCTCAATGGAGGATCCAACTCAGCTTCTTGAAGCCGCTTCAGATTTTGCTTATTATCCTGGTACATACTCTTCACTACTCTATGCTTAGTTCTATCATCAAATGCTATCTCTCTCTAAAAGTCCTTTGGTTTGATTTCAGGAGTGCAAAACGATGCATCTGCAAGGGACTTTCTCAATCGCTTCCCACTTCCAGTTATAATCAAGTCAGCTTCTACTTCACCTTTACTTTTTATTTTTATTTTTCCAGGTCTTCTGTTTTTTCGCTCTCACAGCGTGCTTACTCTGACTGTCACTATATTAATTTCAATGTAAAAGTTCATACTTGAGCTTGGATTCTTATAGTTTATTGCGTTGTCCGTATTGGGTCACTGGAGTTTCACATTTATTTTGTTTTGCCATATTCTCTTTCAATTGGGGTCTATTTTTGAGGTGGAAAGTTGGAGGACAAGGCTTGAAGCTATTTTCCTATAGTGATCGTTCACAAAATAATCGGGTTCTTTTCAGTTATTTGAAATAATATGATAGTATTTTAGAACTACACGTCAATTTTTTAGTACCTGATAAATACTAGCCTGTGTTGTTCAGTTGAAACTTGAGAACTATTTTTCTTGCCTAATCTTTATATTATCAATTGATGTCTGTATGATTGTCTTTTAGGGTTCCCCCTCTTCTTTCATGAAGTAAATTTGGTTAGAGTTTGTTCAATGTTAATTACAAATTTAAATGTATCTCTCCAGTGGAAACTGCTCTTGATTTCATCTTTTTTCTTTTACAGTGCATTACAAACCAGATTTAATGTGCCTGGCCTAGAAAATACTCTAGTTGCTTGCCTGGAAAGGCTATTCAAAACGAAGTTTGGTGCTTCTTTTATTCCACAGTATATGGTTTGTGATTTCCCCCATTTGCCGATTTACTGTATTATTGTTGTTTGAATTGCCATTGGAACATAGCTTACTTACCGCACTGAATGTGAAAACATTAATTTTCAAAAATGATATTCTGCTTGTGGTCAAAGATTAACTACTTAAAGTTCCAGTTGACTTCTATATTTTTTATATCCATATCTTATGTGTCGAAGAAACCTTTCTGAATTGGAGGTTCTTGATCTCTCAGTGATAATTAACGTACTTATTTTGAAATATATGGAAGAAGTGAATGCTTATTTGGGAATAGCAAGAGTTATCTCGCTCAGGGACTATGGTTGATCCAACTCTTATTCCCCATTATATTTTAAAGCATTTCACCCTACACACGTGGAAATTTTTTAACTACAATTTTTTTTTTCTGCAAAAGGTGGTAATGAACTCTTCTATGTTCATATACATATATTTGTTTTGTAATTTCTTAACTCTTGATATGTAGGAATGTTAACATTTAAATCACCGAAAGAGACGAAGTTTAAATAAGACTTGGACTAGTTTGCACTAAGTTTGAGTTGAGTGGAGGAACTCGTATATGTGGAAAGTTTATTGTTCTTTAATCATAAGCGAGCAAAAGAGGTAACCACAAATATGTACTCAAGAGTGAAGACACTAATGCGTATCATGAAATTGCAAGATAAGTACTCAAAAAATTGGATCTGGACAAATTTTCTAAACCAGTTAATTTAAGAGGGCATCAAAAAGTTGTTTTCTGTTTTACGTGTTTAGTTTTTAGTTTAGGATAAAATTGTTGTTAGAAACAATTTTCTAGTGAAGAACTTTGTAGTAATATTTGGCTTATCTTGTACAGCATATCAGTCTGCATGCATAAATTTCAGCCTTGTGTATGTATGCTACAAGTACTTTATCTTATACATATATTGTAGAAGTTACCCTTATTCCTTTACTATTATGGTTTTTTCCCCAGCCTTTTGTACAATTTGGTCTGCAGGCAGATTCTCAATTAGTCAGATCCTTAGTTTGTAAAACGGTATGTGTTTATACTTCATATATTCTGACTTTATTTACATGCTTCTGTCGTATGTACCATACTGGAGATCTACCTTCCCCCAACTCCCCCCCTTCCCTCTTTAAAAAAGGCATATTATTTTTAATGATGGCACCTATGTTGCTTGCGCTTTACATAGAACTTTGCAAATAACAGTCAGTCAAGATTAAAAAATCTTCAATCTTACATGTGCTTTGACATTTCTGCCAAAATTCTATATTGATTCCTCAGTATGAAAAGAGGGTCCACAGATATTTTGATATGCATAGTTTATCTGTGGATTGTGCTTTTGACATACTGTTTCCACTGCAAAATTGTAGACATTAAAATGTCTCTCATTGGCTTCAAGATCAGCCTATGGTGAAAATTGTAGGGAACACTTATCACTGTTGTAATTTAGCATCACTTACTGTCTTTCCTAGTTTCTATAGCTATCTTCTCTTGTTTATTTCATGTAAGCTGTGAGTGTGTCTTGCCCTATGAAACTATCTGACTCTTCCCTCTCAATCTCTTTTCCCCCCACCCCAACTCAATGGGATTGCTTGGGTGATTGAAAATTTGCACTTATGCTGAACTAAGCCGATGGAAATGGGTTGGTTTGCTTCGATTTTCCAAAATCTTAGGCTTAGTTTGGTTGGGCATTTTAGGAAAACTCATTACAGTTTAGGCCCCAAAACTGAACGAACTGATAAACACCCCCTACTAGCTTCACTTGCTTGCTTGTCTATGTATTCGTGCATAGGCACATCTGGAATATGTTTCTAATTGGATATCACCAGTGAAACAGAGTAAAGTTTTTTTGTTTTTATTTTTTATTTTTTGTGATAAAGAGTAAAGCTTACTCCTCAGTTTTCTACTTCTATCATTGTTATACATTTATGGTCTTTCTTCTCTAGAAAACGCTAAATTCTCCTAGGTTTTCCCCATGGCTTTCATTAAGCAAGTTGTCAATATAATTTGTCCTTCTCTGTTCTCTCATTAATTTCCTCATTGTCAATTGATAACCCTGATTTTCTAATCTTTAGTATATTATATAAAGTTTTGAACCTAATTTTTATATGTTGCAACTTTGGAAGTCCATACATATGTCTTCCATCCTTTGTTTCCAACTTGTTCTACTCTTCTTAAGGTTAGCCTATGTTACTCTGTTCTTTAAGTCCTTTGCTATTATTTAATCCCTGTACCTCGTCCTTTCTTTCCTTACATTTTTTTTATATTCGAGTAATGATACTCATACACTACTTTTTCTAACATCATTCTTATACCTCCTCTCACATATATTATTTTATTATTATCTATCATCTACCATCATCGATCATCATTATTATTTTATAATATATCAATAGTTAAAAGTGAAGTGTAAGAAAAATATGAAAAAAAAATGGTATATGAGTATCATTACTCTACTCTTTGGCGCTTCCCCTTATTGAAGATGACCGTTATGTGGCTGACTGACTGTTCATTGGTACTTAACATGAATAAAGTGATAAGTTCTTGTATTATAAGTTCTTCACATGGTATTCAATTTGTTTGATGATCAAATTTTTTTATGAAGTTATACATCTACATAGTACTACACTACTACTAATGCAACTAGACAAGCTTCTTGCAATATTTTTCTCTGACATGGTAACTACTTGTAGGTCACTTGCCTTCTGGAGGATCTTGACAATGACACTAATGTTGCTGCTCGTCTAATTACAGACTACAAGATATACCCTCTCTTGCTTGATTGCCTCGTTAATGGGTAAGAAGGAAAATTAATGTTGGCCTTATTGATGTAGGACAGCAGAAGGGTTAGGATTATTACGGTTTTCTTGGGTGAATGAAGGGTTGGAAGATTGGGAATCGAAGGTTTACTGTATGTAGGTTAAGGGAATATCAATTCACAGGTAATAGGAGAGGTATTAAGAGGTGAATTTACCAACTTTTTGGGGTTCACACAGTTACTACTTTTGTTACTGGGCCAGGGCCGTCTGGTTGATGTTGATATTTCTCAAGGGCAGATATTAAGAAGTCAACACTAATTAGTAAATCAAAATCCTAGGAGAGGGTTCTTTACTTATATAGTTGTCAAGTAATGCTTTTTCAAAGGCTACTTTTTGTGCATTTAAGATAGATAGATATGGTTGTCTTCTCATAGGGTGAAATATAATATCATTGAAACTTCACTCGTAATAAGTATGTGATATGCATATCCTTTCACATAAGTAGCAATGAACAAGTGGCAGCTGTGGCAATGGATGCAATAAAGAAGTTAGCCGGTTCTCCTGAAGGCCTGGTAAGAAAATGCTATTTTTTAATTCACCATTAGTTTAAATGATCTTTGATGAAAAATAGGAATATATTTAAACCATATTGATCGTGGTTGGTAATACTTGTGTAGGAAATCATCTTTCCATCAGACAAAGAAGATGCTACAGACCTTGGGATTTTAGCATCACAGTGTTCATCACTGGTATAACAAATCTTTCAATGCATGAATTATATGTCAGTTTGGAATTTAACATATAGATTTTATTTACATAGGGCTTTACCTTGAATTCATGGGAAGGCTCTAGCAGCATAAATAGACTCCTTTTCTTTATCCATATAAAACAATATTTCTTGGCACAAATATATGTGGATACAATAATGTTGGGAAGCATTATATTGATTTCAGACATGATCACATCATACTATCTTAGGCACACAGTTACCAAAAAAAATGTTCCTGAGGATTACTTTTCATAAAAAGTGCAAATAATATTGAAATATTATGAAAAGATATGTCACCAAGATTTCTGTTTGACTGTGCCTGCTTTCTTTCTTCTAATTTTGGTAGTGTTATAAGTTCAGTACTTTTTACAAGAAAGGTTCTCCTGATATCTATAAGTGGATATTTTTTATATTAAAAAAAAATTCTTTAATAAGTTGTTTAGGAAGATACATGAACTTAATTCTAATATGTTGAGATTTATGTAAGTAACCGAATAATTTTTTTTAAGACTAACAATTAAACTTGTCTGAGTTACAGCTAATGTTTCTTACATTGAAGACTTGCTTTAAATTAAGCATTTCACAGGAAATAACTTTCTTCCTCCACAAGACCGGCTGCCCCTGTAGAAAATGTCAGGAAGGGCCTTATATGAGCTAATCATAAGCCTAAAAGCTTTGAATGGAATATTCAGAGTATAAAGTAGTGGTTCAGGAATAACATAAAAAATTAAGAATGCCATTCTGACCTTCCCCATTTTATTCCCTTCCCCCCCCCGGGGAAAAAAAAAAGAAGCTAAGTTAGACTGCATGTTCAGAGGATGCTTTAAGTTGATTTTAAGTTCGTTGATGTCATCTTTTTTTTTTTTTTTTTTAATGTTTTCCATGTTTGAAATTGACATAATTTGCTTACTATTTTTTCAGGGGCGGATTCGTGTAATGGCTCTAGTGGTGAAGCTTTTTTCTCTATCTAGGTCTGCAGCATCAATCATTTACAGGTTAAATCTACTTAATTTGTTGGAGGCAGAAATCAGAAATGCAGATGATACCCTTGTAACTTTGAGTGTTTTGGAGCTTCTATACGAGGTTGCTATGTCCTCTCTCTCTCTCTCTCTCTCTCTCTCTCTCATACAACATGTTAGAAAATTGGATTCCTTGACTTAAAGATACATAAATAAAAATAACACATCTGGTGATAGAGAATGAGAAAAAATGTTAATGACATAGAGATGATTGATTTGAGAGGATATGACTTTATTTTGAAACATGCCATTGGAAGTTTTAACTTAGATATAGTGTTTTAATGGTTAGCAGGATTTGCCGTATTTAAAAAAAAATTATTAGTTAGGATATCCTATTATTTGAGGACTGGATTTAATATTAAGCTAATTGTTATGTTTCCTTTGTCACAGTATTACTGTTAAAATTTAAGGTTTTTGGAATTTATTGGCTACCATGTTAAGAATTTTAATGTTTGCCTGTATTAGGAGTGCTTGCATAGTTTCAGTATGATATGTGATGCGTGGTTGATGTACTGGGAATTTGGCTATCTTTCTTCCCTATTATGTGCCTTTTTCTTAACTCTCTCTCTCTCTCTCTCTCTCTCTCTCTCTCTCCCTCTTCCTCTTTCTCTCATCTATTCTCATACTCTTCATCCAGTCTAAAAGCAGAACACTCCTGCATAATTAAGGTTGTTACAATTCTTTATTGATTGAATTTGATTTTCAGAATTGTTTTTGGGTTATGAAGAATCATTTGCTTTGTTACATGAGATTGAGATAAAGTTTTTCAATCAATTTGTGCAAAAGTGATTCTTCTTAAGATTTTAAAAAAAAAATCTCACAACAATCCAACACACACTTAAGATAATGTGGCTTTCGTGAATTTTACTTTTATATTGACAATTAGTTTTAGTGTTGTTTCCTGTTTTTTTTAAAACTTCTAAGTATGCATACATATTTATCTTTTCATTGTTTGTGCTGAGATGGATGAAGTTAGCAGAGGTAGGGCATGGTACAGAGTTCTGTTCAAAGTCTGGCCTCCTTCAACTGCTTGGTTCTATAATTCGGTACTCATTTATTACCTGCCCAAGGATTTGTGTGCATCCACTAGATGCTATAAGGATTGGTTTCATGATATGATTTTTTTTGCCTCATGAGGTTAGCAACAACTCTGTGGAGTCCATTTTAAGATCAAGAGCAATGATGATAATTGGAAGGCTTCTGTCAAAGGAAATTATATACTCCTTCATAGATGAACCTAGTAAGACTCACTTTTATTCCTTGAGTTACTGTTGCCACCAATATATGTTAAAGGATATAGGCATTTGCTTTCATAGTCTCCAACCCAACAAGTCCAATACTCTATTATGTTTGTATGCATATCTATTTACTTGACTATAGTTGGTACCATTGGCCACTGCTACTGTGCTGCAAACTTTTTATACTCGTGTTCCTACCATAGTGTCTCTCCTTGCTGGTGTTGTGCCATTGTCCAAGTGTGTCATAATTTTGATGCACAGTTTAATAATTGTTAAAGAACTAGAAACTATTCATTAATATGTACTCATTGTGCTATTAAATCCAGGTGTTAAAAGTGTTATTTCAGCTATCGATGGAAGACTTGAGTCTTTAGAAAATTCAGATAGAGATGAATGTGAAACTGCCCTCGAAGCATTGGGTCATATAGGATCATGTAAGTATGTCATTACCTGCTGTTCATTACAGAACTTGCAAATCTCTAATACAGCAAAAATAATTTTGGTTGATTATGTTGGGCAACTTTTGAAGTTGATTACTCCCATCTTTTCTAGAATTCAAATTTGCTTGTTTTTAAAAGTAAATTACATAAACAGAGGTATCTAATCAGCAAACAATGCTTTCTTCTTCTGTAGAGCCTCGCAATCCTTCCTCCATATGAAACCCTGAAAATAAAAAGGGAGAAAATGCTTGAGATTGTCAGGACAAACCCAATGCTTTCCTGAATTGCTGGTCTTTAACTATGCCGAGTGTGAACACGCAATTTTGTCCGGATGAATAAAAAAATAATAAATAGTAATAATAAAAACAAACAAACAAATAAATAAAAATAATAGTGATAAATCAAATAATAATTTTTTTTGAAAAAAGGGGCCCAATTCAATTTTGTGTTTAAATCCATGGCAAAAATTTGTTGCTCACCCAGTCCGAGGATTTTTGTTTGTTCTACCAAACACTCCAACCCCAAAGCCTTCAGCCCAATACTTTAGGCCCATACTCGAAACCCATTTCAAGCCCATACCCGTCCAAATTCGCACTAGATCCCCTTCTCTTTCACTTAACCTAATACCTCTGAAACCATAGCTGGCTGCCACTCATCCCAAAAAAAAACACGCGCACCTCTGTCCTAGCCGTTTGCCCCTCTGCCATAGCTATTTTTTTTCTTCTGCTTTTGGCAAGGTTCAGACTTTGGTCCCCTTTGACCACAACTCCGCGCCTAACAAGCCCCTGCGTAGTTGTTCTACAGATGGCCCTACGGTTAGCTTGGAGAAGTATTCAAGGGATGCCTTGGTTGTAAAGACGCAGGGTCGAACCCCTAAAAAGGGTGCTTGGATTTTTCAGAAAATGGAGGAGGTGATCTGGAGAGTTGAAAGGGTGGGTTTCGCATACTGCCAATTCTAAGGTTGGTGGAGAGATTTCAGATATTTGAACTCGGATGGAGGAGCTACGAAGAAAAGTATAGGGAAGATTTGGTTTGCAATAGGAGGTAGATTTTCACCTCTTCGCTTGATGTTTGTTTGCTTCATCTCCTGATTTCTTTTATGAGTTATGAATAGGGGAGATAGCTACTAGTAGCACTAACCTCGGTTATTTTGGGGTTTGCCTGGATTGAAAGTGAGTTCTGATTCGCACCTAAACATTGCTCTATCTGATAATTGTAATATGGGCTTTTGTTTGATTCAACATTTAGTGCTGACATTGTGTTTCAAGCTTGTTTGCATCTTGCTCATATGATAAAATGGTTACTTCTAGCTAGCTCAAAACTGTCTATATCTAAGAATTCAGAGCAATGAAACCTGCGTGTGTAAGGAGGTTTCTCTAGTTTAATCAGGGTTTATGAGTCTAGGGCTAGATGTTTTATTTCTGATTTTAAATGGATGAACCAACTTGAAGGGGTTGTCACCACTTTTAATTGAAGCTTAGTTCTGTTCTGATTATTTCCATAACGATTGAAAATGAACGTTTTGAAGAAAGACTGTTTGGTTTGTGCTGGATCATGTTCTGGTTGATCTTATAATCTTGTATCAGGTATGATGCCATATCAGAATAGTAATCATAGAGGAGCAATCCTGGTTGGATGATTTTGAAGCCATTGTTTCGAAGTTTACTTTGTTGCTGGTCCTAAATAAACCCCAATAAATTTTGCTGGTCAAAGAAATATGACTTTTGATTTTTAGCTGAAGGCATAAAACCAGCTTGTATTGGGGTTACTATTGGTTGATTCTGGTTTTTGGTCAATTCAATGATCCTGATCTATGATTAACTCAGTTTTGTTCAGTTTGAATCTGGCGTCGTTTGTTTTAAGATACACTAGTGTTTTGCTTCACACTGGCTTTTGGGTTACATGGTATTCCGTTCTTGTCTGATCAAGTACATGCATGCTGTGTTTTATGGTAAATTTGCATTTACTGTAAAGTGTTGCTTGTTCCAAACAGGAATCATAAGCTCAAATCTTTGTTTTGAGTCGAGTTAATACTGTGTGCATAAAGTAGACTGTGGGTCAATTTGGTGTTAAGAGGACCGGAGTTTTCGTATTTTCATGTTTCTTGGGATTAAATAAGTTTTGGTCTGCATCTTAAGATTGTGTACAGAGTTTTGGTTATTGCATCTTTGACTCAAGTTATTTTGTTTAAACATAACGGGGGCATGCACCCTATAGCAGGGGTTTGAATTTGATTCTGCGACTCTGTTCCAACTTGAATGCTATTGGTGTAAGTCTCTTACTGGCCTCTTAAGGCCATTTGGAAGCATGGCCGTCCTCTGTATTTGTGTGTTATTAAGATAGGTTTTCATCAGATTTTATGCTTATTCGCATGTGTGTTTGAATATTCATGAGGTGTCAGGGTGAGGTTCCATTACCTTATCTGGTTGTTTTTTTTATTTCGTGAACCCCCTTTTTTAAAGCTCAGGTTTGTCTTGAATAAGTGCTTAGTTTGTCTCATTTCCTTCACCCCCACGCTGTTCTTTCAGAGCTTGAGTTAACCCCTTCGTAGCTTTTGTCTTCACTTGGCTTTGGGTGTTCAATTTGCTTTATTCCTCTTTTTTTTTGGGAATGATTCAAAAAGAACAAATTTATGCTGTGTGGGCTCCAAAGGCCCAAGTTTCCTAAGAAGATTAAGCTTGGGAGGGGGGGGGGGGGGAGGGGGGGTTCCCAAGACCCAATT
>JASKGM010076120.1:0-13781 GCA_034509205.1 Ceratonia siliqua
AAAATACCTTATTTTTTCAGAATCACCTTCTCCTTCTCTAAAAGTCATTATTTTTAAAGAAGATCCGAACAGGCCCTTAGTTTTTACTATGAGTATAGCAAAAGATGATAGATGCTATCGTGGTATTATATCCTGCTCTGAAACTGGTCATAGTTTCTTCTATAAATTAGGTGCCTTTTTTACTCTAGTGTTTTGGTGTTTGTTATGCAGCAGGATTTCTACAATGTTAACATATTTCTCCATGCCCATATTGTCTTTTAAATTCTAATTTGCAATTTTATTCTTGGTGGAGGTGGAGAGAGGGATAATTACTATATAGGAAGTTTTGCAAAGTATGTTTGACAGCAAGGCTATATACTCGATGCCTTGAGTTTTTTCGCTGTCATTAGTATGGATCAAGAATTGGAATTTGGTAGGGTTAGAGTGTGGGATCAGTGCCAAGATCTTCATGGAGTAAAAGTTCTTTTGGCGTGAAGAAATATCTTTTGGATAAGTAAAAAATTTCAACTTTTAGAAAAAGTTGAAAATAAATTTTTTTGTTGCTTTTCCAAAAGGTAAAATTTTTAGCTTCTTTAAAAGTGTCTTTATTTTTCCCCTTTCCTTTCAAAGACGAACTTTTTCTTATGGAAAAAAACTTATTCAAATGGGCACTAAGAACTTTTGAAGCTTAAGCGTTTAGCAAGTTATGAGGGCAGGGGAGTCTATGTGGTTAGGGAAGAAACTGGCTTGGGACTAAGGAATTTCAAGTATTTATTTGGAGAGGCTAATGTTTAATCTTGGAATTTTTATGTGATATAATAAACAAAAAAGATTGGTATTTAGGCTTTTACATGGTAAAAGAATCCATGCTCTGTATAACGAAGATACAGAGAGATTTCTTTGAAAAGCTGCTTCCTTGTTCACAATGATGGGGAAAAAGGATTTGTAGTTCTGGTAAGAACCTGTTTGAATCTTCAAATATTTGTTAGGGGTCTAAAATCGAAGTTGTTTTTTTTAAAGAAGACATCAATAACTGCAATAGATGGTTTTCCGGGAGAGTAAGAGCTCAAGAGTTTTAAAGTGGTATAGGGCTGGGTAGGAGGGAAGCAATAAACCAGAGAATAGCTTGGATAGAGAGTGAATGAGAGAGATGAGTAGAGAAATAGGATTCTCGTTGATGAGAAACGCCTCTGATCTCATAAAAATCTAAAACATAATCTAAAACAAACTCAACTTACAATAACTGCACAGATACATATGTCGGGGGACTTCTGAAACCAAGCAACTAAAAGGAAGTCATGTACTAGCCACGTGACAATTCAAACAAGAATAAGAAAATACAAACAATAAAACAGAAGGCCTAACACTATAGAGGCAAGTGGGCTTCTGACTCTAAGCAAATAAAGGCCCACACGCTAGACACAAGGACACTTTAAAACGGGAACAGAACCTAAAACAGAGACAGTGAACTAACAGATACAAAGGAATAAAGACTTATGCAAATAGAGGGCATGGAACAGGGGATGCTCCTGCATCAAACTCCCCTTCTTGAAACTGAGCCGGTGTCTGAGTGAGACATTGCAAATTTTAGTATGCAATCTTGGGTTAACGCCCTTCAGCTCTCCCACTGCAAGGGACATCCTGGGCAGCCTGTTGTCATCTAAATTGATCTCTTTCTTCAACTCCTCCATAAAATTAAAATTCATGTCATTCATAATAATGTCCCAAAAGTTAATGGAGAAATCATCACCAGCAGCCAAATATCGACATTTTTGTTGTATCAAACTGCACAACACCCAAAGATCACCAGCAGCCAGATATCAACATTTTTCAGAAGTCACATTTTGAACTAGTTGGTAACCAAGCCTTGATAGTCCAAGACACCAACTATTGGAACTTGGGCAGCATCTTTGACTAACTCCCAGCTAGCCACCAACGCAAGACATATCTAAACCACACACATCTTCCCCAAAAGGAAGACTTGTACCCCCTTTTCCTTTTCCAAATCCTGCAACAAAAATAGTTACTGCGCTAGGAAGAATGGCTCCTCCAGACTTCAACCACTGGTCCTGTTGCTTTGGTGATTCAGGATGCTTATGCTTCTGCTCCTTCAACCCCAATAGTTCTGAATCTTCAATTGAAAGGTCATGGTTTTTAAAAATCTCTGTACCTGGATTACTTTCAAACAAACCACTTGAATCGTTATCTTCCTTTGCTAAACTACTTTTAGAATCTTCTTCCTTTGCTAAACTACTTCTAGAATCTTCAAAGTGCACATGATAGTCTCTTGAACAGTGAAAACTCATAAGGATCTTTTTTCTCAACATTGACGGTACCCTCTTCTCCTTCCTCAGGATACTGATCATAAATAGGTTTGAGTAGTTCCTCATCTTCCCGCATAGGTTTCCACTCAAGGTGGGTCTCGACACCCTAAGTCTTGGTCTCCTATGTTGCCTTTTGGCGCTTCTAAACTCTTCTGGTCACCAATCGTGGAATGGGCCCTCGCCGAAAGCTCTCCATGTGCTTCTGCACACCGCTGACGCTGCATAGCTCGTATAGCTTGAGACAGGTCTTCAATTGACCTCTTCATCTTAGCCAACTTGGCTTGCCGTTCTAGATATCCTTTACTTCTACAATGATCGGCCATTTGCTCTGATACCACTTGCTAGGCTTGGGTACGTCGTACACCGGTGAGTTCACAAACTTGGAACTAAAATCATTGGACCCATGAAATATGGAATCCAAATCGAACGATGCATCTGCTCCGTGACTCTTTGGGAGTTCCACATATGCTTCTGCTCGTCTCTGATGCTACAGAGCTTGGACAGCTCCCATCAGGTTTTCAATCGACCTCCTTATCTTAGCCAACTCGGCTTGCTGTCCTTGAGTTCCTCAGCCATCTCTGCTTCTCGCACTACCAGCCATTTAGCTCTGATACCACTTAGTATAGGGCTGGGTAGGAGGGAAGCAATAAACCAGAGAATAGTTCGGATAGAGAGTGAATGAGAGAAACGAGTAGAGAAATAGGGTTCTTGTTGTGAGAAACGCCTCTGATCTCATGAAAGTCTAAAACATAATCTGAAAAAAAACTCTACTTACAGTAAAAGCACATATACATATATCGGGGGACTTCTGAAACCAAGCAACTAAAAGGAAGTCATGTGCTAGCCATGTGACAATTCAAACAAGAATAAGAAAATACAAACAATAAAACAGAAGGCCTAACACTACAGAGGCAAGTGGGCTTCTGACTCTAAGCAAATAAAGGGCTATGTACTAGACACAAGCACACTTTAAAACAAGAATAGAACCTAAAACAGAGGCAGTGAACTAACAGATACAAAGGAATAAAGACTAATGCAAACAGAGGGCATGGAATAGGGGATGCTCCTGCATCATAAAGTTAATGGAAAACTGCTAATGTGTTAGTATATTTATTTTGAATATTTTCACCCAATATTTAGGTGAAGGCTACAGGATGACTTTTTAATAATACAACCATGTCCCTTCGTGTGAAAGCTTTTTGGACTTGAAGTGTGAAAAAAGCATATACCATTCACTACTTTGTGTTGAAATTTAATTTATTTCTTAAGTTTGGGGATAGTGAGGATGAAATTCTGGACTAATTGTCAAAAAGGCTCTGTTTCTGTTTCAAGGAACCATTTAATTGATGACTTAAGCTATTACTTGAGTGTCCAAAAAAATGACTTTTGCATCCATAACATTTTATAATATTAGTGACTGGGTTAGGTCAGTATGTCATTTGTAGGCTTCGATTAAGAATGTGGCTTTTTCTGTGATTTTTTCTCTTGCTCAATCACATATTTGATTCCTTATTATTCTCAGATTTTATGGATTCTCTATGTAAAAGCTTTATTCACCAATGGCGAAATGGGTATTGCATACCTTCTCTGCATAAGAGCCTTTCCTTTATGCCCCTAGAAACCTTTATTCTATGAAAGAGAAGATCACAATTACTTCAGTTACTGAAGCATGATTGTATAAAACTTTTTTTAGGTGTTTCTCCTGGGAAGGTAGCAGTGATGCAGATATGTGATGGCACCGATCGCTGTCTTGTTCTACATATAATCCATTCTGGAATCCCTCAAAATCTACATCGTTTGCTTGAAGATCCTACAGTTTTGAAGGTTTATAATTTTATTAAGCTGGAAAGCTTTTTCTCTTTTCTTGTTTTGGTCTTCTATCTATGGGCATTAACTATTTATTGCAAGTATTAATACAATGAAATGCACAGGTTGGGGCTGGCATTGCAGGTGATGCTCGTAAGCTTTTTAAGGATTGTCAAATATCTATTAAAGGTGTGGAAGATCTTTCTTTTCATGCTAATAAAAAGCTAGGTGGACAACCTCAGAAGTGGGGTCTTGCATCTTTGACTGAGAAACTTCTATCCAGACAGGTATGCTGGGAACGTTCAAATGACAATATTGGAGTACTTTTTCTTTTTCTTTCTTTCTTCTCTTTATTAATTTTCTCATCTTCCTGATTGTCCGTATTCTCACTCTCACGTACAACAGGAACAACCATTGATGTTTCATTTGCAAATTATTGCTTGTTCACTGTCCTTTTGAGTGTTTTTCTTCATTTTTCTCCCAACTTTCTATTTTCCTTTCCTGGAGAGAGAGAGAGAGAGAGAGAGAGAGAAGAGAGAGGAAACTGATTTCTTAAAAAAGGTAAAGAATAATTAGGGGATATTTATCAGGCTTATGTAAATTTACAGCTTCAGAAACCCTCCAAAATAAGAATGTCAAATTGGGAGACTCGTTCCTTGTCAAATGCGCAACTACAGTATGCTGCCACAGATGCTTTTGCTTCTTGGCATCTCTATCAGGTGAAATACCTTTGATGCTCCTTAGTGTTGTCTTGTTATTAAGTTAATAAATAATGTCCTCAATCTTGCCATGTCATCGTCACTCGTCAGTCACTCGGTTGATAGTTCATACTGGTTCTATCATAAAAGTAGAGGAGTTATTGCATTGTTATGCAGGTGATTAGGGACCTTCCGGACGCCCAAGAAGTTGCAGTTGACGAAAGAAGTGAAGTTGAAAGCGCACCGCAGCAACAATGACCGTATCTGTTTACTGTGATAATCATTACTGACATTACATATTAATTTATAATTTTGTATGTGCAAAATGTCTGTATTTGAGAATTTCCCAAGCCTGTGTAATGGTGAAGGGTTTGAGTAATTTGCAGGAGTTCGTGGGTTTGATCCTGCGTTCATTTACCAAGAGAAAAATTAGTTCAAACTTAGACATTTTAAAGAATCATCATGACTTAAGTGAGTGCTAAATTTCAGTTCCCTTGGACACATAAACAATCTGTTAGATATCGGCCAATTTACATTCTCTTGGAGGTCGTACCTCATCTCTTACAGACCAAAGTTCCTTCATGGAGGCCATCTTTCCTCCCTCACAAGGCAACTCTCTAGTATCCCAAGGGCCAAGGATACCTACCTAGTTGACGTTTTTGCATTTACTTTCTCATCTTTTTCTGACATTGCCATTTTGGTTTGTGGATATATGAATCCTTATTTGTGAATCTCATACAGTTGGTAAAAATTTTAGGGGCTTACTTCGTAGGAGTTTACAAATTTTTTTTTAAAAAATGTTTTTTTAATAATAGTAAATTAATATTTTATAATAGTTAATAAAATATAAAATATTTATAATTTTTGTGTGATATAAAATATCATCAAAAATAATATTATCTCATTACTAATAAGTTAGCAGACAACCCCTATACACATTACAAATCAGTTAAATCTATAGAAGTAAGCATTAGAATCCCAATTTTTTGGCTAAAAGAAAAGCATTAGAGTACCAATTTTATATACAATTTTCAGAAACTATATTAAAGAAGGTAAAAAGTGTTATAAGGCGTCAACTTCAGTATGAGCATCAACACCTAGGAAGAATAAATTGCATTACCCAACGAAACAACTTGGAAGAGAAAATCACTTCTCAAACCAGATATCTAGATGAGGGTTTTGACAGTGAAAGAAACTATCAGAGCAGGCAGGGGAAGATGGGAAATATTGATATCTTTGTCACAATTTGATAAGAAAGGAAAAATAATTAAAGATAGAATAAATAAAATACAAGATCTGCAAACACTCCGAAGGAAGAAATTTGTCTCACTATAATTTTGCTTTTTAAAAAAATGAATGCAAAATTATGAGTAAAATTTATTATAAAATTGCTGATAAATGTGTATAAGATAGAAGAAAATTTAACATTGAATAAATCATAATATATGTGCATAAGGAATATATTACACAAGAGATGTCATTCTAGTTAGTAATTACTATCATTGATCACAAATGATTAAAATAATAAGCCATGTGAATTTTAGACGATAATTTAGTTATTCAAAGTGACTAGTCAAAGATTTGGATAGAGATCATGCATGGGTGGCATCCATAGTCAATAGAATGTACTACAACTTACCATGCATGGATTTTTCTTTACTCTTTCTTTCACAATCAACTCTTTGCTTAAAAATAAACTAAATAAATAAATAACTCAGCTCTTCTATGTATGCATATTTAAATAATTAAAAAAATGAAATATAGAATCTATCATGAATTTTATTTATTGTTAAGTGAAACATTTTGTATGCAATTAATTACGTGATATGCCTTTAGATAATTTGATTATGAATTTGATTTCTTTAGTATTAAATAATTATAGAATAATATTTCATAATGGTACTAAAAGAATGAAAAATCTTTATTATCAAATACAATATGATTGAAGGTAGTAAATAATTATTAATTTACTCTTTTATATATCTTATACTTAAAATATGTTATAAATAAAATGTATAATTAAGAAATTAAATCAGAATGATTAGTTAGCAATGAAGAATTTGTTGTATAAATAACTAAAGTAAAAGGAAGAAAGAATGTGGTGGTGCCGACAGAGAGAGAGAGAGAGAGAGAGAGAGAGGGAGAAATAGAAAGATGGGAAAACGACAATTCATTTCTTAGCGTGTTGGCAATTGGCAAAACGAAACCTGTCATGCTACGTGGTTTTAATTTTTTATGGCCTAAAAGTACCAATTATTAACGACGAAACACTTCCGTCGCTCTCAAACACGCAAAAGGGGCAGAATAACAACATTATAATATTATATATATCAAAGTTAAAGGTGAATTTCAATCAAAATTATAAATTCTTAAATAGATTATATTTATAAAAAATTCATAATCCAAGTTAATAAAAATAAATATTAAATAGATATAATTTATAAAAAATAATTAAGTGTTTTTTAAGTTATATTTTAATGTACCGATATATTTGAGTATTTTTTATTTTTTTTATAATTTTTTAGGTTTTTTTTGTAAATTATTTTCATTTGAATTTTATTTGTATTTTGTTGAAGTTTTTACTTTTTTTATATTTTCTTTAATTTTTTCACTTTTTTTTAGTTCTTTAAGCATTGTGTTGTAAATTTTTTTTGAATTTTTTTAAATTCTTTTAATTTTTTTAAATTATAAAAATAAAAAAATTCAAATATAACTTAATAAATATAAAAAATTAATTTGTAATGAGAAATTAGGCTATTTGATGATTTAATAGAAAGCTTTGGTAATTGCAAAAGATAGGGAATAGGGAATGAGGTGTTGAAGTAAGGAAGTAGAAGAAATGCAGGTGGGTTTCGAAGTTGTGGGGGAACCATGGCTTACCCCAAATGGGCAACAAAGTCAAAAATTGGGGCTCCACTTATTATCATCATTCTTGGCTTTTCAAAAGCACTTTGTGAAGAGATCTTTATATTTATAAATATTAGCGTTTGCATGACGTTTTATTACCTATACATATTGGCTTATATATATGCTCTCATCTTTGGTGAGTTCAAAACTGGAATGGATAAAGTTGAGTTTGAATGGGCAGTTTGGTCAGGTCCCAAACAGCATATATCCCCTTTTTGTGCCAATATGCAAAAACCATTTGCCACTTTCAACTTTAATTATGCTCAAAATACATACCACCTTTCTCCATACTCTTCTCTCAATATATATATAGTTTCAAAGGGGATTCTATGAAGATCTCCTAATTAAAAAAAGAATATATTGAAAAAATTGTAAGTTGGTACGGTGCATGGTTGCCAAGTTTCATTCTTCATAACTCAAATTTGAATTAATAGTTGTAATGAAAAGGGTAAGCCATTTATGAAAACTGTGCTCCCCATGTGATGGAGAGTTGAGTTTCACAGAATAATACTAGAACCCAAGAAAGGACACGGACATACCCACAAACTACACCTCAATTTGTAAGGTACCCTATGCCTTTGGGGTATGGATTTCCCTGTGGAAAATGACACTTAGATCATTTAAGATGGGCCCATCATTCAAAACCCCCCACGCCTTTCCATCATCCTCTTCCTGGTTCTACGTCTGTCAACTCAAATTTTAGCTCCATATGCATTGCATGGCCGTCTGTCAATGAGCTAGTAAGAGTTTCTTATTCATATTTACACTGCGAAATTAATGTGGTTCTTCCTAGTTGCATATTAGATTAAAGACTTCATTTGATTCAATGAATGATAATATGAGTTTTCTTAAAGTCATTTGTTTGGGACGACATATATAACACAGAACCTGACATGAGATTATGAGAGTTAGTAGAGAACAAAGTTCTCAATCTTGATGTCATAAAATTATCTTAAAAATAGTACGTCACTCGACAAAACTCATGTTTGGATGTCCATGACCATCAAAGCTATTAAGAATTGTACATTCGTATTATTAACAATCTTTGTTACCAGAAAATACTCAGAAAAATACAAAAAGAAGAAAAAAAAATTGCACTATATAGGACAAGAATATAAGTTATCATAATAATAACAACTATCTCATATTTGACATGTAGCTGCATATATATATGTGTGTTAACACTAATGTTTGTTGGTTTCCTCTCATTTTTGGGATATAATGTTTCTTATATCTCCTTCTAATGCTATCTTTATAACCAAACTGCTATACTTATCCAACTTTATTTCCTTTCATTTATAGAAAATAAAACACAATCTCTAATCTTTTGTCACGAGTCTCATACCGGTTCTACAAATAATTATGAAATGATATTTAAGTCTAAAAGGTTTTTTTACATCTTCCACCTAACAGGTTATTCTTTTGGGTTATGATTTCTTTTTGAGATTGAGATTTAATATTGATGCTTTTATTAAAAACTAATGTGATACGAAAGATGTACCTAATATTTAATAAGGTTTATAGTAGAAGATGATTACTTGGTACTTTATAAGGTACAAAGTACGGTTCCATAAATAATTGTAGAATGAAACATGAATCTAAAATACTCTTCTACCTAAAAGGCTGGTCTTTTGGGGTTGGACTCTCCGGTGGAACATCTTTCCTTTATTTGAGTTAAGTTGTAGTTGTTAGTAATCCGACCCTACCTGTTGATAAATTGAGCACAATCACGAGAGATCAGACCATGGAAAAGCCTTGCCTTAGCCAATGAAAAGAGATTGCTCTGGAATGTGATAGAAATTACATAACTGCCTCATTCTCTTGAATGGACACGTGGCGGCGTCGGTGAGGTGAGTGGGAACATTGCTTATTTGCATCTAATCTAATCACATGGTGTGTTAGTGCCTAGCTAGTGCTGCTACTGCTCCCATCAATCACCATTCAACCTAGTAATCATCGACCCTAAACAATTTTACAATTTTCAAATATCTTTATATTTTAATTATTAGTATATTTTATGACTTTTTATTTTATTAATTAAATAAATAAATTCTCAATTTTATTTTATATATATAATATCAAGTTAATTAATTAAACTTTCATAATTAGTTCACTGATAAATTAAACATGGTTCTAATTTTTTAAATTATTAAATAGATGAATTTCCTTAATATTCCATATCTAAAAGCTTGAAATAAAAAAAACATTTAATTTCTTTCAACATTATATAACTAATTCTAAAAAGGATTTGTACATAGTAATAGTAATAATGCAAAAGAATTAGTTATTTATGTCTTGAAAATGACCCTACTGCATGATCAGCTCACCATTCAATCCATTCATCATATTAAAAGAAATGACTTGGATTTTGCAATTTTGAAAGAAATGATGTAATTCCATTTGGATAATATTACAGTTACAAATAATTACACAAAATTAATGTTAGTTATATATATCACTATCTAAATAAATAGATATATACTAATAATTTTTTGGAGTATTCAATTGAATGAAATGTGATGGGCCACAACTTAAAAGATAAGAGACAAATAATTTAAAAAGAAAAAATAAGAATTGAAAATAGAGAGAATTAACAATTTAGTTATTTAAATACCTAATTATGTGTACAAAACGACATCGTTTGACATGACATGGACCAACTACCAAACAACTATTTCTCCAGTCGTTCTCCGCCTGCCATAACAGCTCCGTTCGATCTCCACTGTTTCTCCGCCATTCTCCGTCGTCCTCATGGCCGTTTCCTTTACCGTCATGATTCTCTCCACCGTCGTTCCAATCACCTTTGCATGCACGAGCTAGAGAAGCTGAGAATGAAAGAGGCGTTGATGGGTTTGTTACTGAGGCTGGATTCGATTCCAGTGATTGACCCAACAGTCAGGGAGGCTAGGAGGAAAGCAAGCTGTCGGATCATGGGGTTGCAAGAGATACTGAGCTCTATTCCTAAAGCTAAGGTTAATTAAGACAATTGGTGGGGCCACAATGGGTTGATGAACAATTGGGATGATTTCATAGCGAATATAGAGGAAAGTGGTGAAGAGATGGAAAAGTTTTCTGCTCAGAATTTGGGTTTTCGGTGCCTTCAAAGGTTTCTTCGTGAACCCAGAAATTTCCCCTTTTACTGTTTATATCTATCTATATCATAAAGCTTTGTGCTTCAGTGAACACAAGGCAAAGAAAATCTTATAGCTTATTTGCTTGAAAATGAAATTAGGATCGCATTAAGTAATTATCATTTCTTCGTCCAGAAATCAACTGAATTTGAAATTATTAACCCAAATCAGAAATTCAGAACAAGTGCAAGATCCTTCAACTATAAGACATAGCAGGTTCAGAGCCAAAACTAGTGAGTTGATACCATAGACAGTGAAAATAGGGTGATGTTAAAAATATTAGTTATTTATAAATTCAAATCTTTATGTTTCATATAAAAAATTTTATTACCCGAAATAAATTATAACATGAAACAAAGTTGAGTGAGAAAAGATGGCATAATTTTGATGCAAAGCTTAATTAGTAATAATTGAAGAAACGACGATAAAGACGGCCGACCAATGCCTCCATCCCTCATCTTTAACATCAATTCCCGAGTCACAACAATAAATTAATAATTGGAATACATAAGAGATCCAAAGTCATAACAATCCATTCTATTGCTGTCTTTTAATTCGATGATTCATTGTGATGTCCCCAACATGTTTAAATAATATCAAATACATTTGTTAACATTAACAAAACATTAGACTTTTATTAACAAACATGAAAAGGATCCCCCCTTAATTATTGTCGGTGCTCAACGCTCAGTCAATATCACACACACACATCTTAAAATGAACTACTAATTATCCCCTTGTTAATTTCATTGAATATACCAAATCTATCTTAAAATTCTTCACTTGATTTAATTAATCCCCTTTCATTGTTTTGGTTATTGGCCAAACTTCATCCTTAAAATGCGTTTACCACTGCAATTAATTTATAGAAAACACAGTCATTTGTTTGGTAGTTTCCCAATTCTGAACAACAATGCTTAATTACCCACAAATTAATCATCGTGGGTTTTGATGTGATCAGCACGTGAAGGTCACATGGTGGGAGATTTTTTATTTTCCCCATCAATAGCTGTCAATGTCTGTACACTGTACACTGTATACTGTATACTGTATAGTATTATCCAAATACAAAATGAGGGGTATGAGTTTGCAAAATGGCTGAATTTTTGTGGGCAATTTACAAACTGATCCCTTCTCCTTGGCATATACCACTTTCCATCTGTGTGATAGTGAGCTGATTTAAGAGGAAAAAGAAAGTGCCCTCCAACCAACAAGGACCCCTTTCCCTTCTTCCTCTCTCCTTCCCCTTCTCTCCCTTCCCTTTATATTCATCTTTCACACTTCTCACATCTTCAGGGCTCTTCTTCAATTCAGCTCTCACTCACTCACATTCTGAGCCCTTTTCCTTAATCCATTCATCAATGGGTTCTCCACCAGACACAAGCAAAACCATTAAACTAGAACGTTACAACAGCTACCTCCGCAAACTCAATACCACTAAGTTCCTCAATGCTTCCTCTAAGCTTCTCTTCCGTGCTACGCTTCTTGTAGCTCTCATCCTTGTCTTCTTGTTTACCCTCAATTACCCTCCACTTTCTGATAGTCCCCACCATCTCCACACCCATCATAACTTCCTCTCCTCCGCCTTCTACGGTGCCGGTGCAGCCTGGGAGAAGCAAGTCCGCCATTCCTCCGCCCCTCGTCGCCCCAATGGCATGTCGGTGCTCGTCACTGGCGCCGCCGGATTTGTCGGGGCCCACTGCTCCTTGGCGCTCAAAAAGAGGGGTGACGGTGTGCTGGGCCTTGATAACTTCAACAGCTACTATGATCCGTCGCTGAAGCGAGCCAGACAAGCACTTCTTTCCAAGCACCAAATCTTCATTGTAGAAGGTGACCTAAACGACACGCCGTTGCTCTCTAAACTATTTGATGTCGTTCCCTTCACGCACATCCTCCACCTCGCCGCCCAGGCCGGTGTTCGCTATGCCATGCAGAACCCGCAATCGTACGTTAGCTCCAACATTGCCGGATTCGTGAACCTTCTGGAAGTGGCCAAATCAGCCAATCCTCAACCCTCCATTGTTTGGGCGTCGTCGAGCTCCGTCTATGGCTTAAACACTGAAAACCCATTCTCCGAATTACACCGGACCGATCAACCGGCGAGTCTCTACGCGGCCACCAAGAAAGCCGGCGAGGGAATTGCCCACACTTATAATCATATTTACGGACTTTCCCTCACTGGATTGAGGTTCTTCACCGTGTATGGACCCTGGGGTAGACCCGACATGGCTTACTTCTTCTTCACCAAGGACATCTTGCAGGGGAAGACCATTGATATCTACCAGACCCAGGACGACAAGGAGGTGGCGCGTGATTTCACCTACATCGACGACGTGGTAAAAGGGTGTGTGGGAGCATTGGACACGGCGGAGAAGAGCACCGGGAGCGGCGGAAAGAAGCGTGGGCCGGCGCAGCTGAGGGTATACAACCTGGGGAACACATCGCCGGTGCCGGTGGGGAAATTGGTGGCGATATTGGAAGGGTTGCTGAGTAGAAAGGCAAAGAAGCACGTGATAAAGATGCCGAGAAATGGGGACGTGCCATACACGCACGCGAATGTGAGCTTAGCTTACAAGGACTTCGGGTACAAGCCCAGCACTGATCTAGCGACGGGGTTGAAGAAGTTCGTGAAGTGGTACGTGAGTTATTACGGGATTCAATCGAGGGTAAAAAAGGAAAACCAAAACAACACCGAACAGCCCGATGATTCCGCTTGATTATGATCAACATCACATGGGCCGGGCTTTTTTATTCTCCTTCCTTTTTATTTTGTAATATTTTTTAAGTTATTATTATGGTCCATGATGCACTGGATGAAAGTGTATGTTGGTGTAAAATACAGAGTTATAAATTTGGTATAGAAGAAGAAGAAGAAGAAGAAGAAGAAGATGGAGATAAGAGAAAGGGAGGTGTAATAATGGCAGGTGGGGTCTACT
>JASKGM010076141.1:0-15314 GCA_034509205.1 Ceratonia siliqua
AGGATTGCGTGGAGAGATTTGTGGAGCAATTTAGGGATTGCAGGGCATGGGTGTGTAGAGGCGAGTGATTTTTAGCAGAGGTGAGTGACTGGCGGAGGGATTGCGTGAAGGGTGAAGTTGGGTTATGGACCTGGTCCGGGTTTGGGCTAGGTGGATCCGGGTCGGGGCAAATCTGGTGGGCTTCAGCAAGGGTATTGGGCTACGTTTTTTTTTGTGTGTACGGGCTAAGCCCTTTTTTTTTGTGTTTTTGTGTTTTTTTGCTTTTATTTTATTTTTTATTTTATTTATATTTTTTTCTTTTCTTTAATTATATTTTTTTAAAAAAAGAATTTAATGATGAATTTTTTTTATTTTTTTTATTTTCAATTTTTCAATTTTTTTTGGAAAGTACCTAGACAAAATGAGATGTTCACATCCCTCCCCAACTCATTTGCCTACAAAATATAGATTAAAGTGTTAGAATAATGAAAAAATAATTAATAAAATTAATTAAACTTGTAAGAACAATGAAAAAGTAATTAATAAAATTAATTAAACTTGTAAGAATAATGAAAAATTAATTAATAAAGTTAATTAAACTTGTAAGTTAAAAAAAACCTACGAGCTTCCTTGTATGGTCGGATACAGACATGGATCCGCCTCGATGGATAGAGGCGCCCTTATCCATCGACCGGTTCTTCTTGTTCCATACTGATTCAGTCTTGAAAGCTTCTTTATCCCAAATAGCCCAAAGCTACTCCTTAATATCTTTGCCCAACCAGTTGCCACTCATCTTCCCTTCCCGAATGGCACCAAAGAATGATCGTATGCTGCTAGAGCACTTATTCTCTCATATCTTATGAATTCGATCATTATACTCTGGTCTCCAAGTACACTCTGTCTGCATTAGAGACAATACAATTAACATTAGTAATCATTAAAATTAAGTAAATTGAATAAGAATTATGAAGTTTGTTTAATACCTTAAATTGGTTCCACCATTGCTCCTTCACATCTTCGGGAACTGAGCTGAAGTCTTTCCAAGCCCCTAAAAAATGTGATTTGTAAATTCCCGAAATATAGTTTACGATCGATAGGCGCGGGTCAAAGTTGCAAAGAAAAAATTAACTTTGTTATAAAAATGGGTATTAGAATTGTTAGACGAACAATATTTTTTGATGATTACAAGTATACTTACCTGATGTTGCCAACTGGCTTTGTACACAAGCGACCGTCAATCGATCTACTGCCAACCTCAACGTTAAAATTTGTGGTTAATGGACTCGTATGGCCATTGGAGGACTCCACAGCATCGGAAGTTGCCGTTTCTGATGTTGCTGCAGCTGTAGTAGGTGTGTCAGATCTGGTTTCACGATGTACTGAATCTGGCATCGATGCAGAAGGTGTAGCAACAGCCTTCCCCTTACGCTTCTTGCTCAAGGGCCTAGATTCATATCCACCACCTGCCATTAACTAATCTACAGAGAAGATGAAGTCAATTAAGAAAAAAGAATAAAAGCAATCAAGATAAATTTATAAAAATTATTTGGTTAAAATGTACAAACTTTCTTCAACTTAGTTATGTACAATTTAACTCTCTATACTATAAAACTAAGCAATGTACCTTATAAACTTCGTGTTTTGTATAATTTCCCCAAAACTGGCGTTGGGAAAATGAGCATAAATGAAAAAGGTAGACATCAAAGCTAATAATGCAAATGAGAAAGCAAGAAATGGAAAAATAGTATTATAAAGAGGTTGTATTACTTTATGGATAACACAATTGTCACAACGAGTAAATGAAGAATCAGATATAAAACATTTGTGACTTGTTCAAAGTACACAGATTGCATTCAACATTCCACCCCACCCTCCAAAGCCAAAATAGCATGACAGCCCAGAGCTAGTTCCCAGCTAGAGCAAAGATAATAGGATAATCCAAGGTTAATTATACAGGGCCAAACTAATATATAACCATCCAGAATTACTGTCAAGTAAGGGAAGAGATATTATGATAGTCCAGATCTGATGCAAAGCCAAACATAATTCCAGAGTCAACTCCATATAAAGTCTGATTAACATGATAATCCAACATTAATTATACCCCAGGGTATCACCAAACCTAACAACTCAAGATTGACTCATAAAGCAGAGCTAGCATGCTAATTTATAACCAATAACATCAAAAACCAGCCTAACATGCTACCAGGATTAACTTTAAGAGCAAGTATAACATGCTAGCAGGATTATCTTCCAAAGCAAAGTTAATAAGGTAACAAAATTAACTCCTACAAAGCAAACTAAAACATGCTAGAATTATCATTAAATTAATCTTGCTACTAGCATTAATATCCTTAAGCAAACCTATTATGTTGGCATAATGATCATCAAAACAAGGCTAACCTGATTTAGAGTTAATACCATCAAAGCAAGCTAAACTTACTTCTAGAATTAACATCAAGAGTAAGCACAACATGCTAGTAGAAATATTATCAAAGCAAAGTTAACAAGATGACAAAATTAACACCCTCAATGCAAACAAAGTCATGCTAGAACTAATTTCCAGAGTAAGCAGGGCATGCCAATGGTGTCATTATCAAGGCAAGCCTAACACGATACTAAAATTTATACCATCAACATCAGAAATAACATGGTAAGCCAGAATTTATTCAGTGCACAAGCAAAGACCATGTATAATTCTAGAATTAGCTCCATGCACAGCTAGAATAAGATAACCATCCAGACTGAAAATCAGGTAAAGACATGGATAACATGTTAGTTTAGTATTAATGCCTATGGGACAAGGTTATCATAACGATTAATATCAGATAAGGGTAAGAATAATCATGATTCCCGAATTAACTCCCCACAAAGCCAGCATAACAATCCCATATTCATCAGGTAAAAGGAACACCAACATTGTACCTCTGGCCTAATTCCATTCCTACAAACATAACTTGGTAATCTACCATTTATGTCATTAAACACTAACATAGTAATTCAGGACTGACTCCATACCAGTAGGCATAACTTGATAATCTAACATTTATGTCATTAAGGAATAACACTAACATAGTGACTCAGAATTGATTCACACCCAACAGGATTAGCATGCTAATTCAAAACCAATAATACCAAAAGTAAACTACACATGATAACAGTACTAACGCTCTTGCAAGTACTAGGCATAAGTCAGAACATTTCTAAGCCATACTGGACCCAACACTCGTTACCCTAAAATATTTCTATATTCCACTAGAAGGCAACCCAATATTCCCCATTAAGAATCACATAATAACACGTTTTAATACCCGATATTCAATTGAAATTAAAAGCACAAGCTTTATAAAGCAGAAACCGAAAAAACTTACAAACTACACAGCAATTAATCCTCATGATTCTATTTGAACACACCGAAACCAAGTGAAGATTCCCAACAAAGGTAAATTCACCCTGAATGAACTAGATCCTAGTCAAATTACATAACCACAAAAGTATGGCAACTTGCCTTATTAAAGCCTCAAACCCGTAATGGAACTGATCTTCAGATGCTCCTATCGTTTAGAATTTTGTTCCTTCCACTCGAGCCCTCTCTGAAACCTTATGTTTTCCTCCTCCTCTTCGATTTTCTTTTTCAGTTTTGGCTTGCTAATTCTCTCTGTCCTCCTTCAATCGGAATCAGTACATATGCCCCCAAAGTCCACGAACTCAGCCTGGGTTTGGGCTCGATGAAGATCAGCTTCTGGAATATTATCTGGTGCATTAAATTACTAAAAGGTTACATGAGATCAGCTGAACCCCAGGTGGCACGGTGAGCTGGCTTACCAGGAAAGAAGGGGAACTAACCTGGTCCTGGAAGACACAGTTCCTGCGAAGCTACTGTGGGTGGAAGATCGAGCGAGAGAGAGCAAATGAGAGAAAATGAGGTCAAACTTCAAAGTGTGGAAGAAGATGGTGGGAAAGCAAGGAAGCATCAAAGGTAGCAAATGGGTGGGGGAAAGGGGATCTGGGGGGAAAGTTGAAAATGAGTACTAAAGACAGAAAGAACTACACCTAAAAAATTAAAAGAAACAAACACACACAACCTAACCAAACTGAGCTGTCAAACCCTCACTCACACTCTTCTCATTTCTAGTTGACCCTTTTTCAAAACTTCAAAGTAGTTTATAAAATAGTATTTATAAAATATATTTTATTTTTAAATTTCAAATAATTTCAAAATAGAAGACAAACATTTTCAGGTAAACTGGACTTTAAAATATGTGTATACTAAATAAACCATCAATAATACATATATAAATATATAAGAATTAAATCTTAATAAATTTAATTTTAAATATTTACTTATTTATTTATAATTAATTTAGGTTATCTGAAAAAAATTTATGAGAGGTATTTTAAAGACATTCTAATATGGACTGGCCAAGAATTATACCAATTAATGAATACTAGAGAAGATTTTGAGAGTCGTACACATGGTGTGTCAATGTGTCATTACTCATTTATTTACTAGTGCTTTCTATGCGGTTGAATCCATACAAGAACATTTCTAACATTCTTAAGCAAGGTTCATCTATATAAAAAAAACATGAATCAATACGATTTAGTTTAAAAATAAATAAAATAAAGAAATTATAAATAAACATATAAGTATAGTAGAAATAAGTTTTATTTAAAAATATGTCTAATATATTTATATATTTATTTATAACTAGGTTAACTTATCTATATTTTATAAATTAAATCAATCTTACATATTTTTTAATATTAAAAGTATATTTTTTATTGTTAAATTCAACTTTTTAATTTGAGTTTGGGAATGATATGGTAGGCTTAGCTTATTCAAACAAATCTTGTCTTAAAAATATTTTTATAAGGCATCATTATAAAATGTAATGTTATGATACTTTTAAGGATTTTATTATGCGATAGCACTATTTTCATGTAACTTTCATACATTATTTTGTTTGTTTTTACCTCTTATCATCTTTTTTGAAATTTTTTGCTTCTTCTTTAAATAGTAATTTTAAAATAATAATATTAAATTTTTTTACTGTTTAAAGAAAAAATAAAAATATTTTTAAAAAATTACTAAACATAAAAAATAACTCAAATTATATAAAATAAAAAAAGAAAGAAAGAACAAAGAAAAGTAATAAGAAATAAAAACAAAAAAGTAGCTACAGTAGAAAGGTGCTGCATTATGGATATCACTATATTTTAAAATATGATAGTTTCATATGCACGAAATAGTAATTTATTTTAATATAATGTTTTATTAAAAATGAAAAAGAATAAATGAGTTTTTAAAATATCAAAAGACAATAAAAAAAATTAAATAAAAAAATGCCCAACAAAGTTTAAAAAATCTATTTAGACTAAAAAATCATAGAGAAAGAACGTTTAGGGGAGAAACCGTTCAAACAATAAATGAAGGAGGAGGGGTACATATTTTGACGTTTCTGACAGATATTATGACCGATTTGGGCCGTTAGAAATTTTCTGACGACCAAGTACCGCCAGAATAGCCGTCATAAAACTATCAATGGGTTTTCTAACAAACACAAGGCCGTCAGAATGTTTCCTGCCATCTTTCGCGCCTTATTTCTGACGGCTATTCAACAATTTTCTAACGGCTCAGGTGGTCGTCAGAAAATCTGTTGAAACATTTTTTTAATTTCATTTCCGTCAGAATGCTGTCAAAAAAGTCATCATAAATTGTGACGGACTCTCTTTCCATCAGAAAAGCCGTTAGAAAATTCATGTTTTTTTTTAGTGTTTTGGAAGAATAGAAAAAATTAGAAGGTGCAATATTTATAAAAGAGGTGGGCATGATTGCTGTACATGGTCAAAAAAAGTTTTGAGTATAAGAAAGAGATCCTCTAGAAGTTGAAGAATTGAGGATGATAAATAGCATTGACTTAAACAATCAACTCGATTCGTTCTCAACTATCTTAAAAGATTAAAAATAAATGAGTATTACTAATTTAATTATTTATCATTTTATAAAATTGTTTCTTGTAAATTTTGAATTATTTGAAATAAAATATGATTTCTTTTACATTCTTCTTACAAAAGAAAAAAAAATTATTTTAATCAATTGAGAAGTAATTTTCACACATGGCACTCTACCAACAAATTTTAGGTAGACATGATTTACAAATTTTTTGCCGACCAAATTAATTATAAATGAATATATAAACATGTTTTAGAGTTATGCAGGACAAAAGTCCCAGCATATAAGTTTCGCACTTGGTTAAATATCAACATTCCAACACCTAGCGCATATGATTGGTCGCAGGCTAGATTGATTAGTGCGTCTTTCTTTCTGTGTTATCAAACTCTTATATCGTTTTCATCTTAACCTCATATCTGAGCTCTGATTCTTCAATCATGGCAGAAAGGGTAACTGGATGTAACCTTTCCTTTGGATCTCCAATTACCCAATTTTGTGAATATAAAATTTTGTGGTACCCACCATTGTGATAGAGATGCTAGAAGGGCCATTCAAAATGTCACTAGAAGAGCTCGGAGGGCCGCGACTAAGAAGGCAATGGAAGGCAATGTGGGGCTACTATATGCAAGGGGCTTTAAGCGCACAAGACTTGGGCTACATACAAGGTTCAAGCAAGGAAGCCATGCAAGGAGGTAGAAGTACACAAGACATGGGCTACATGCAAGGGCAAAGGAAGGAGGCCCTTGACACGCAAGTCCTGCCCACAAGGGGGCAAGCTCACGCCACCTCATACCTTGTTATGTTGGAAGACGAAGATCCTTTGAAACTTACAGGCCATAATGGCTTGACCCTTGAAGCTTGCGGTCATAATGGCTTGACCCTTAAGCTTGTGGCCATAATGACGGACAAGAGCCTTGTCTCTTAATTGCTGGTTTTAATTAGTATTTATCTTGGAATTAATTTAGTTTTTGAATTTGTAAGAGGAAAATGGGGGAAGCAAGCCAAGTCATTGGGAGTTTATATTCCACAACCATTATAGTGTGCTTTTATCATGTTAATTTGAATAAAAAAGACAGCTTTGCTTGTCACCCTTATGAAGAAAGTTGAGTAGTAAGCTGAGTTAGTCTATATTTTCATTTATCGTTGCAATTTGATTTTAGTTTTGTCTTGAGGTAATATTAGATCATTCATCCAACGCTTAGCTAATTAACTTGTGAGTGAGCGTAAATACTTGATCAGTGTGAGTTGAGAAAAGCGAGGCTCCCATCACACTGTCATAGAACCACCCAAGCAAAGTATATGGTGGCTGGTATGCCAAAACGAATCAAAGAAATGTTATTTTCAAAAAAAATAATTTTAACAAAATTTATAAAATATCTTTTTTAACTAATTATTATCAATTATTTTATCTTCCTTATATTATCTCAGTACATAATAATTAGTTTAAAAAATATTTTTATAAATTTTGTAAAAATTATTTTTATGCCAAGAACTTTCTCAAATAGATGTAGCCATGAGGATTTATAGTAGTTGGTGGTCGTTTTTGGGAGAGGGAACATAGAATTATTATATGGTAAACAAATTATTTTAGCATTTGGTCAAGTATTTTGACAAGAAGAAACTCTACCCTTACAAATTTTTTTCTCACGATCTCTTATAATTTTTTGTAACCACTCATTAAATAATATAATAATATAAGAGAAATAAAGTAAGTATATAATAACTAGTTGAAAAAAAAATGAGAGTTTGTAAAATTTTCTTTGTTAAAGTAGAATCTCTCTAATAAACGCTGTAATCAAGAATTGTGTTTAGTTTTGGTTGCTTTTTTTTTTTTTTTTTGACAATCTTATAAATATTTTAGATCATTTTTATTGTTTTTATTGAGTAGCGTCTTTTTATTAAAAAATATTATTCTTTTAGCATTTGGTCAACCTTTCTCACAAATGCTTTTAACGATTCATATTTTTTAATGAAAATAATTTTGTTTAAAACAAGTGTTTTCTTCTTAAATTTTTTTTTTTTCTATTCCCCGTCACAATTAAACAGACACTAAATGGTCACAAAGAAAGAGGCACTAAATCACTTATACACGTGGCAGACCACAATTTCTCAGCACCTACCCAGGACTACAATTCAAAATTTCCGAACGTCAGAAGTACGTCATAACTAGTATATACTTGGTGGAACTATACTGAATAGTAATTTTATTTATTTTTATATAATTTTTATTTTAAAAAATAATTTACAATATAAAATTAATACAAAAAATAAATATAAAATTAACAATTTTCAAAATAAATCAAAAATTAAAATTAAAAAATAAAGAAAAAGTAAAAAAAAATCTTTTGATTCTTTGATTTTTTAATTTTTTAAAATAAAAATTATAAAAAAATTACACGTAGAATATTATCATTCCATAAATAGTACAACACCATTTTCACACACTTCTCAAAATTTTTTTGTTTTTATATTTCATTATCTTTTTTTAATTTTTTTAATTTTGTATTATTTAGACTATTTTTTTATGTATAGTAAATTATTAAAAAAATTTGAAATTTTTTATTTCTTTTTTGAATAGTATGCTTGAATAATATTTTTTGAAATTAGAATAGTAAAATTTTTATTGTTTAAAGAAAAAGTAAAAAATCTAAAAAAATTTTTAAAAAATTTCAAAAAATTATCATACATAAAAAAATAGCATAAAAAATAAAAAAAAAATGATATGAAGTAAAAACAGAAAAGTGTTGCATAGAAAATATATGAAAATTGTGTTATAGTATAAAAAGAGTCTTATAATTAGCATGATCTATAAATTTTTTATAAATCAAATCTACCTCAAAAGTTTTTACTGAAGTCCCCTTAAAATTTGAAAAAATTATTCTTAGTTGTTAGGCATGTACCACTATTTTAGAGTAGTGTTTGATAGATACAAATTTTTTAATAAATTTACCAATCAAAAGCAAAAACATGAGTCCGTTATTAAAAAGTCTGTATTAAGTAGATATTATTTAAAAATAATAGTGTCGTTAATAATAATCTTTTTCTAAAAATTGTTCCCTCCATTACGATTAGGTCACATTACTTTGTTCAGCAAAATATCCAAAACATATCAACAATCGGTACGGCCCAAATTATTTCCATTAGTTAGATATCAACTCGCGCATATACGATTGATCGCAAGCTGAACAGATCACTGCATCTCTTTTTTTCTTTCCTTCTCTCTTATCCGAATTCTTCTTTTATCGTTTTCATCTCAGCCTCAGATCTGAGCTCTCTGATCCCTCAGCCATGGCGGAAAAGGTAAGTGGATATAACCTTTCTTCTTCTTTTTTTTTATCTCTAATTACCCTTTGTTTTTAAGTTATTGTGGTCCTTGTTAATTAGATAATTGTATGATTTTTTTTTCTTCTGTTATTTCGGATATTCCTTGAGAGTTGAGACCAATAAATTATATATAGTTTTCTCTTGATTTTGATGTTGGCTTTCCTTCAACTCATTCAGCCAACCATAATGAAGCTCAAGGTTGACCTTCAGTGTTATAAATGCTACAAGAAGGTGAAGAAGGTTCTCTGTAAATTCCCTCGGAGTAATCTTTTTTATCGTCACTAGTTTTCTACTTTTAAATTCGAGATAGTTCAATTCAAATCAAATCTTTCTAAGGATACTACAATATTATTGTCTTTTTATAAAATAATGATAATAATAGATGATAATAAGTTATAAATAATAATAAAATATTATATGTAAGAAAAGATGTAAGAGTGATGTAAAAAAAAATGGTTATAAGTATCATAATTCAGTTTTAAATAATTACCAAAAATTCCAACTTGATAATATTATAACTTAGAAGAGTTTTTTTTTAATTATTTTAATTGTACAATAATTTTAATGATACAATTTAGCTTATTCTTATTTAGTAGGTTTTTAAAATATATAGGGTGATGTCCATCTAAATTAATAAAGTTATAAAATAGAAAGTAGTGAATAGTTATCTAAAGCTGTTTCATTCTTTGAAATATTGAGTTGAAGAACAGAAATTCAAGACCAGGTGTATGATGAGAAGCAAAACTTTGTGATAATCAAAGTAGTTTGCTGCAACCCAGAGAAGATTAGGGATAAGCTTTGTTGCAAAGGTGGGGGCTCTATCAAGAGCATCGAAATTGTAGAACCACCCAAGCCCAAACCACCTAAGCCAGAGAAGCCCAAGCTCGAACCACCCAAGCCCAAACCAGCTGAGCCAGAGAAGACCAAGCCCCTACCACGACCTCCACCGGATGAACCACCTATGCAAGATGCTGCTCCACCACCTCCGCCACCTCAACCGACAGTGAAATTTCGTGAACCGACATTTGTCCCGGTTGTTGCACACCCACCACCAATTGCTCCGGTTGTGCAGTTCTACGACGGCTATTATGGAAGGCCTATATACGATAGTTATGGAGGTGGCGGCGGGCCTTGTTACATGAGCCATTATGATGAAAGCTTGAGTGGAGAAAACATATCAGGCTGCATAATCATATAAACATAATAGAAAACTCAGAATATGGGACTAAAAGAATATCATTTGGATATGTTATGTATTTTTAAAAGAAAGTTATAGGTATTTATTTTTTTTCTTGGGTAGACAAATTTATAGTATTAATTTTGAAGAACAAGATACAATATATAGAATTTCATTTTAAGAATCAAGTAAGTCTACTAATTATGTACCGGTGCCATATATTGTGTCTCTTTTTTTTTATCAATTTCTTTAATTATGTTTATTTTCATTGGTATTAACAACAATAAAAGAAAAAGATTTTTTTTTGTCAAGAGACAAATGAGAGAAGGTGAAGAATTGAACTCTTAATTTTAAGAACATTTAGCACTTAAACGCTAAAGAGTATCATTAAGAAAAAATAATTTGTTATTAATAAAGCATATGTACATTAAATTAAAAATTGAATAAATTCATTTTAGTTGAAATGTTTTCATGTGTATTAGAGTAAAAAATTATGTAATTGTTTTTTGTTAATAGACAATATTTTAACGTTCAGAGGAGTGAGGGTATGAATTCTAATATTGAAGTCAACTTATCAGTGACTAGTACTTTATGTTAAGAAAAGTACCACTTAAGCTAATACTTTTGGACAAATATGTAATTGTTTATGTACCAACTAAACTACCAAGTATATTTTATTAAATAAGATCATGTTAATTAACACACAGATACAGGTGGGATCACAAACATATCTGTTCATGTGTTGGTCAGGACTGAATTTGGGCCAAAGCTCAAAAATTGATAAGCCTATGTCTAACGACTAAACTTAAATTTGAGTTATTGACCTAAATGTTAGGCTTAGGCTTATGCCAAATCAATTGGTCTAAATATATTCATGGATTGACATTTTAGCACACAAATGATTTTTTTTGGGTACAAATATTGACGTGGAGGTTTAAATATAGGTGATTTCTCTCTTACTTTTAGAGTAGGGAGAAATATAGGGGCTGCTTGGACCAATTTTTGTTTTATTATTTTTTAAAATAATTTTTGAAAATAACTCTAAAAAATAGTTTTATAAAACAAACAAAAAATTTGTTTGGGTAAAAATATTTTTCATCAGTTGTTTTTCGTATTTTTTAGAAAATAGATGACGAAAACAAGTCAAAACACAAAAAAATTGTTCGCTATTTTTTATTTTCTAGTCATTATTTTTGGAAATAGTTTTTACAAAACAACTGATAAAAATAGTTACCTAATCAAGTTTTTTTGTTTTCTTATAACAAAAAAACAATTTTTAAAAACTAAACCAAATAGGACCTTAATTTTTTATTTTTTTTTTATTTTTTAATTTTTAAAAATTCTTTATTTTAAGAAATATTTTAAAAGAATTATAAAAAATTAAAATTAAAATTAAAAAATACTTTATTAAAAATTTACAAATAAATTAAAAATAAAAATAATTATTTTCATTTATTTTTTTATTTTTTTATTTTTAAATATTATTTCTTAAAATAAAAAATATAAAAAACTCAAAAAAAAAACTTAAAAATTAAATTTAAAAAAATAAAAAAATTTACTACTCAAAAATTGCCTTAAATATAAGACCTTTATCAAATTATTCAACCTTCCCATTATTAGATCGCCTAAATCTTGCCATCAACCGCTTTAATCTCAAAGAATAATATAGTCAAAAATATCCACCCTAATCATAATACAAATTCATTCATATCATCCAAAGGCAGAAAATAATAGAGTCGATTATATCAAATGGAGAGGAAATTCTTTTGATCGAAAATAAATTTTCAGAACAATAGTTTTCGATGCACTTTTGACAGGAAAATAAAATTACTTGCAAGTTTTTCCCTAGAAACTCCATCGCAATTCGCAAACATGATTTTTGAAAGTTTTTAATTATTTCTTTAATTTTTTTGGACTGAAATATTGGTTGGAAATAAATTATGAAATTTATAGATAGAATCTAGATCACCCAATTCGTATTCATGTGCGAGTACGAATGCGAGTAATGGTGCGCTAAAGCGTCATATAAAAATTTGGCTGTACAAAAATTAAAATTTATACTCAAAATATATATATTCAATATCTTGAATCTCTGATTCTGAATTTTGATTACATTTACATCAAAGGCAATATACAAAAACAAAGTTGTCCTGTAGGACACTTCCAACTCAAATAACTAAATATGACTATAATTATGAGTTGAGATTGCCTTAAAGGAAGTATACAAAGCTGTCCTATAGCCAAAAATTACTAAGCGGTTATATGTTATACAAAATAAAAAAGAGGACTACAACATTAAAATGCCCTATAACCAAAAAGACCAAAAAGAAAAGTTAGTTTAACATTCTAAACCATTAATCAATTATAGGTCTCTTATGATGTGCAATATTTTCCTCCTCCTATGCTTGAGTTCTTCCACTACTATGCAAAGCTGGAAGTTTAGAATTATCATCATAAAGGACACCAAGCTCTCTTTCTTCAATGCCTTCCAAGTCATTATCTAAATTATCATCATAAGAAATATTATCCCAATTCTTGTAAACTTTCTCATAATCATCTCTATACCTTGATAACAACCTATTGTTATAATGAACATAAACCAACGATTCAGCACAATCAGCATTCATTTTACATCTTTTCACACTATGAATAAATGAATATGTACTCCATACTCTTTTTACACATGAAGAGTTGACACTTTGAGATAAGATCTTGATAGCTAACTCATAAAGTTCAGGAGTAATAACACCATATAAGTTCCACCATTCAATTACACTTATCATTCTCCTATCTTCAATTGCTTGAGGCCGAGCAAAGATACCTCAATCACTTGAGAAATCACTAAGTTGTCTTCGAATCAAAGGCAATAAAGCTAGATCTCTTACCAACCGATCAACAACCTTTAAGTAAATACCTTGCACATACGAATCAGTATGAGACTTTGTCCCTGTGTTTCCACTTGGACATGCAGTAGCTAGCTAATAGCTTGAAAAGTAAAATGGAGTCAGAACATATGCAAAGGTGTGTAAAGGAAGATTCATTTTTTCTCATCTTAAGTAAATCATATTTTCCACTTCTATGTACATCTCATAATTGTCACCCAAAGCCACTTTTGTGCTTTCTAGCATATCTTCCATCCTTTGATAAACTTATCCAATTACAGCGTTATCTGAGTCACAAAAATGGATCATTTTCCATATTAGCCTAGTGAAAGCCAATGTTAGTTTAACATTTTTCCAAAACACATCATCTAACAAAATTTTTTTCACTTGATCATGTGCTAATTTAGACCGTGAGCTTCATTTTCTAAGTGATTCCTATTCTTCACTTAAAACAGTTCTTATCAAAGCCTTTTTCACTCTATGTATACAATCTAAGACAACATAATAATGTTCAAATCTAGTTTTCTTCACTTGAATAACCTCTAAATCAGAAAATGCTTTGAATATATACACTACAAAAAAAAATTTTAATTTTGAGGCAAAAAAAAATCCGCCTCAATTAGAGGCGGATTTGGAGGCGATAATCGAAATTTTTTGAGAAAAATAAAAATAAAGATATAGAGGCGGACTTTGAGGCAGAAATATTCTGCCTCTAAAGTTTCACCTTAAAATCTGCCTCTAAATAAATGGATTGTTCTATAGGATAAATATTTAGATTTTTATTTAATATTTTTTATAAGGAAGGGGGAATTGGAGGCGGATTTATTTCATTTAAAAATATTTTTTGTATTAAGGGGGCTTCTGAGGCGGATTTAATCCACATCTAAATATTATTAATATAGAGGCGGAAGTTTAGGCAGATTTATTCTGCCTCAGTTCGAAATATATATAATTACCCTCTTCCCCGTCAGTCCATTTTCGCATTTCCCCCCAAATTCTCAAAATCCCTAATTCCCAAATCCTATTACCCAACATACCACCGTCATCCTGCTGTCAGTGTCGCATCGTCCCACCCTCAGCTAGTCCCCGGCGTCTAGGTCAGTTACCGTCAACCACTTCTCGGCACCCACTGCAGGTATTTGTTCCATCATTTTTCTCTATTATAGTTGGGTGAAATTGCTCCTTTCCTTTGATGCATGTGGTACGAAATCTTGGTGGTTATACCTACTGGAAAAGTATATATCTTATTCAAGAAATAGATTGCCATGTATCCTATGTGGATAAGCACATGAAAATAACTTTTATGGATTTTTTCACATAGTATATTCGAACACCCATCGACCCTTAATTTGTTTCAATAAATGGGATGCTTTTTCTTTTTATCTTGACTTGGTGGAAGTAAATTCCTACTATTATAGGACATATTAAATTGAGTTACCTGACTATGTGAGGGGGAATAAAAACAATATCACAGCGCTAATTATTTCCATAAGAAAAGATTCATTATGCAACTGAAGCTATAGTAATTAAGGGTGGTAACCCTATAGGCATTGGTTCAAATAACCAACAACTACATGAATTTATGAAGTATAAACTATAAACTACAATATTTGACTCTTCAAAATTAAAATATTCTTTCAAGTTTCCAAAGGTTTTCTGCATATACAGTTAGAAGTGAAACCTCATTACGTGCACAAAATGATAGAAAAATCAAGATATCTAATACAAGTCTTATATGATATGGTTTAAGATCAAAGTCGTACTAGGTGTATAGGCTATATCCAGAAATTGAAGTGTATATATATGTATATATGTTTGTGAGTGAGAGAGAGAGGAAGGATGGTACTCGGTAGTTGATTCTCCATTTACGGTGCTGAATAAAAATCTGTAGTCAAAATTTGCACATTACTAGGTTACTAGTTGAATATCAAGCCAATAAATTTCAAAGAATATTTCCATAGGAAAGAAACAAAAGACATGCTAAACATGAATCTGC
>JASKGM010076152.1:0-15314 GCA_034509205.1 Ceratonia siliqua
CTATTGTGGATTTGTCCCTGCGACGGGGACAAATCCACAATAGCGTGGATGACGGGGTTTACACCTCATCAAAAACGCCGGCTTTTGGAGGAGCAATTATGAGGCGCCCCTCAAGAACCTTTTGTTGATTTGTTCCCTGCGGTTGGGAGAAGCGTTCCCAGGAATCGAACCAGTGACCGATTCCTGGAGAGCCGCCCCCACCGCGGGGACAAATCCACAATAGCGTGAATGCGGGGATTCATGCCTCAACAGTTTCAAAGTTTCAAATGATTTAGAGTTTTGATAATAATAAATAATTTTAAAAAATATTTTTATATTATAAATTTTTAAGATATTTAAATTAAAATTTAAATAAAATCAAAATAGAATATACTACACTAATTATTTGTTATATTTGGAATATAAATTTATGAGAATAATAAAGAAGTATTTATAAAAATTATAAACTTTTAATGTGCAAATAAAAGAAAAATGTTCAATTAAAGGAAATTGAGGTGGTGGAAAAAAGAAAAAGAAGTACAAAGACAAAAGCAATAAAAATAAGAAAGTCATGATATAGGAAAAGATAAAATGCAATGTCAAGTGCAAAACCAAAAGTGAGAAAAAAAGAAAGTTGGCTGGCACATAATAAAAACATGTATTAGAAAGGGAAACAAATCAATCAAAAAGGAAAATATCAAAACTCTTCCTTCTCCATACACTACATCTACAGAGACTCTCTCATGTTGGCATCAAATTTACAAGCTAATAAGGAAATTTCGGCCAAGTAGCAAAAGAAAATATTTTAAAATGATCTTGGCTAGAAGCAAAAAGATAAATATTCAAAAATCAAAATTTCTCAAATAAAAGAAGTCAAAGCCAGGGGAATATGAAGAAGGAAACTACAAGCAACAAAGCAAATTTTTGGGTATTTTTTATTTTTTTACCTTAATCTTTAGTTGTAGTTACAATATCTTTTTTAATATATTAATTATAACACATTGCATCTTAAACTATTATAATTTAATCAAATGATCTCCTATTGTTTAATTGAATGTTAAAGTTAATGATTTTAGTTAATATGAGTTAGTTATATAATTAAAAAAACTTAATAAAAATTTACAAATAATAACTTTATTATGTAAAATGACACAACTATCTTAAAAAACTTTAATTTAAATTTTATTTTTAGGGGTAAAAATAAAAGTTAATTAAAAATTTTATTTCATTTATTATTAGAATATTTGTATTATTTTGCATAATAAATTTATTATTTTTATTTTTATTAAGTTTTTTTAATTACATAATTAGCCAACGTTAACTAAAATCGTTAATTTTAACACTTTATTAAATGGTAGGGGGTAATTTGACTAAAATGTGATATTTTAGGTTATAATGTGCTATAATTAATATATGACTGAGGAAATTGCAATGATAACTAAAAATTAAGGTATAAAAGTACAAAATTCCCCAAATTTTTTAAGTAAAAAATCTCAGCTGATATAAATTCAGAAAATCAAAGAAGAAAGTAAAGGCCAAAAGAAACCCAAAAAAGAAACTACAAAAAAATATGAAAGATCAAGTTCCAAATGCTCCGTTGACGAAGGAGAACAGCAAGAAGAAGGAAACCAAATATCAAAAGATTGCAATCAACACTGGAGATTCAAAATCAATATTGAAAAGGTCAGTTCATAAAGAAAAATATTTTTTCCTCCATCAAATACACTATGAACAAAAGAAGCAATAATTTCTCTCTCTCTCTCTACACAACATCGTTAATTACTTGTGCCCAAGATGGAATCTTCTTTTTTTATGGAAGATTCAAATCTCATGATGGAGTCAAAGATTAGTGGAGAAAGCTATAATGGCTAGCCATGGAATAATTATAAAAAGAGAAATAAGGAACATTGCAATATATCATGAAGTTGTGCATTAAACCTGTGAGTAATACCTTCAGATTAATTCTTCTAGTTTTATTTTTTACCTTGTAAAATTTTATAAAAAGGAAGAGATAAAAAGTAACACAAAAGGTAAATTATCTATTCTTTAAGAGAATCTTTCTTTTCATTTATTATTATTTCTGAGATCGTTTTTAATGAGCGAGTGAAAATCATTAGTTATAGTTGGTGGTGAGCTTGAAAACACTCTGTTTGTGGTGAGTAGTAAAATCACTTGTTTCTGGTGAATAAGTAAAATCATGTTGTAAGGGGTTGTTAATTAGTAGAGAAAAATCTCTTGGAATTTAAGGGAACTGGATATAGGTCTCATATTGAGGCTAAATTAGGATAAATTAATGTGTTTTTCCTCATCAATTTTTTGTTTTTTAAGTTTTATTTTTGAATATGAAACTAACTGGTTTTGAAGTACCTTAAACTTTTCAGACACCTTAAAGTTTTAAGGGACCATTTCATAATATTTTTAAAACATATGTTTTGAATTAGTTTCAATTCTGTTCTATAAGAAAACCTAAAAAGAGTTTTAATTTTTATATTATACCAATTTACCCCTCCCCTCTTAATACGGTTTAACTTTTAATAAATTTAAGAATTCAACTCAGGACAGTCTATGAATCAATTTCAAAGACTATCTCATTTTATATTGTATAAAACAAATTAAATAGATAAATAATGGATGTGTATTTTATTAAAATATCACTAACAAAATCAATCTGAAGACTACTTATGCAAAGATAGCTGGATCATGTTAATTGAATCTTCCCTTACTAATTATGACGCTTACATGATAAAAAAAAAAGATAAATTACCTTAATTTTTTTTATATTTGATAATACAATATTTAATATTCTTCTTATTTTTTAAAATAATATTCAATTTTTTATAAAGATATAAAAATATTAATTTATCCTTAATATAAATATAATAGGTAATGAAAAATAAAAATAAATTGATATTTTTATACTCTTATATGAAAGTCAAATTTATTTTAATAATCAAAAGGATACTAAATATTATATTATTAATTTTAAATAAAGTAAAGATAATTTATCTTAAAAATAAACTACTTAGTCCCATTTTGGGATGATTAATGAAGGAAAAAGCAGTCAACTTTTGGAGAGGGGAAAGAAGAGTTATTGTGAGATCCTTTCGCAATTAGCAAGTTTTCAACATCAAATTAACATAATAATGTCATACAGTGAAAAGAACAACAAATATGAACCCAAAATTAGGCAATTATAAAAATTAAGATATAAAAACTAATAAAAGAAAAACAACTGCGCAACTATGATTAATTACTCATATAATAAATACACAACAATGTTCTACGTAAAAGAACATCCAAGCTTGTAAACGTGATATTACAAAAGCATGCAGCATAAACAAGATCAAGTACTCTAATCCTCATTCTAACCTTAAAGACATATGATAATATCAAGTACTCTAATCCTCATTCTAACCTTAAGACATATGACAATAGCCAAAGGCATTATTCAACCATGTTTCATAGAGCTAGTCATCATGACCATGAACTCGTCCATGTCAACCATGCCATCTCCATCAGTGTCCACTGCTTTCACCATTCTTCGGCAATCCTCAAGGCTGCACCTTTCCCCCAACCTCGTCAGCATTTCCTGAATCTCTTCTGCACTTATTTTCCCATCTCCATTCTTATCAAATATTTCAAATGCACTCTTTATGTCCATCGTTCTAATCCCACCACCCTTCTTCTGAGCCTCCATAAACTCTTTGAAATTGATAAATCCGTCCCCATCCAGATCGACTACCCGAAAAATAGTGAGAACTTCATGAATCATATCCTTCAGGCCAAGTGATTTCATGGTTGCTTTGTACTCCTGCTGAGAAATTTTCCCATCCTTGTTGGTATCAAATTTATCAAAGACCTGCTTCATCTCTTCCACGTTAGGCTGGAAAATAGGTTTCAACCCCGAGTTCAGCCGGTCCCGGGAGGACAAAAGACGGGATGGCTTCCGCAGGTATTTCCTCTTTGAAAGGTTATATTGGAAATCAAGGAAACTTATGCTAGTCTTAGACATCTTCTACTATGGTGGATTTGCCTGATCAGTTCAGTCTGCTTGTCTGGAAAAAGAAGAACGATGTTTCTTATATACTTAGAGGGGAAAGTGGTGATTTCCCATTCTTCTTAGACTAGGCACCATCCGCCACCAGTTATTCCCTAACAAATTAATAACAGATGACCACGAAACTACAGATTCTTGCAGAAAAGAAGGATAAGAAAAGAATAAACAGTTAACAGAAAATTACCAGGTCCAAGGAAAAGAATACATTCTTTAAAAGCTACAAGTGTATTCCTACATTTCATTTCAAGGGAATTGTTCTTTTCCAGTCTACTACCGTAAAAGGTAGATTATTTGATTTACATGAATATTTGATGAATATTTTAATACCGGTCGCATAAAAAGATGACTCATCAAGTTTGGAGAATAAGATGTTCCCACATGCAGGTTTCACAATATGAATATTTATTTAGTTTTAATGATACAACCCATAAATACAAAGACTCTCATATATTATTTTGAAAAGTATGAGTACTTTGCTGTCTTTGTGAATAAGACCATTATGACCATATCAGAGGAGATTTCAGAAAAGTAATAAAGAAGCATAAAACGGTCACAAGACAGCCTAAAGGATCCAACCTTCAAAAACTCAAAAATGCCTGGTCAAAGTTCCAAGAGAGGAAAGTCAGACTCCACACTTCCAAAGATTAAAGGAGAAGTAGTCAAGGCTAAGAATGGTGCTGCTATTACTCAAAAACACAAAATTAACGAAGAAATATCATAATCAAAGAAGAAAGAGTTCAGATATGAGAATAAGCATAGCAAAGGGGCAACCAAAAAGGAAAAGACAAGAATATCTGAGATGAAGAATAATATTTCAGAGGTTAAATGGTGAAGTAACGGTACAAATTTTCCTTAAATTAATAGAAGAACAAAAATGAAAAGTTTGATCCTATTTGGAGAAGAAAGATAATTTTTAGTTAACTAATTCTCAGTTTTTAGTTAACTAAAAAAGACATTAGAGTTACCTTTATTAATGAAGAATGGAATCACTCATATATGCTCAAATATATTCTCCAACGTTTAGTAATCTCCCATCACCTATAAAGGGAGCAATATTCGAAGAGATAAAAAGATAGAAGGGACACGAGAATAATGAGCTACCACTTGCAATATATACTTCACTCTACATTTGGTTTTCATATGCTATAGCTGTTATTTACTTTGTGAAACCCACTGTGAGCTTTAACTATTATTCTTCCTACTCTACCAAGAGAGCTCCCTACCCACTCTTGGAGTCTTAGTCTCTTGGAGAAAAACCTTTTAATTCGTACTGCTGTATTTAAAATCCTAACTTTCTTGTGAGTGAAAGTGTAGGTAGGTGAGTATTGTTGGTGAACGTGTATAAAATCATATGTGTAAATGTTGGTGAGCGTAAAAAACAAAACAATTAGTAGTAACTGTGTTTAAATTACTCGCTGCTAGTGATTAAAGAAAACTAACTACATTAATTACTTTGAAGTAGTTAAAAATTCATTGAAAGTCAATGATACTAGATATAAGCCTCATTCTTGGAGACTAAATCAGGATAAATATTGTGCTTTTTTTTTCTTATTTTTCCTCATTTTAATTTTACATTACATATTGGAATTATCTACTACCTTGTATTTTTAGTTAACTAATAAAAGGTTTTAGTTAACTAATTATCTGGACATCTTCATATTTCTGCATCCACTTATCGTCACAAATTTGTATATTGTTGCACTACTATTTCCTCATACTGTATCAGCACTGATAACCTGAGTTTACATGTATTGGTCTTACAAAAATCATTTACATTTTATATTTGTTAAAATTCGAAAGAAAAATATTCCAATTCACCCCCTCTAGACATATTTATCTTTCAAGGGAAAATGAAAAAACTAGAAGGGGATAAAACTATTTATTATGGTGGTTTTCCATTATCCAAATCCTCCATTACATCAAAGTCTTAGGAAGCTGCTATCTTCTGCACATATCCTGTAAATCAAACATTCTGAAAGTGACTCAAAGTTGACAGTTTTTAAAATGCCAAGTTAATGAAAAGTATTAAGGCCATTCAGGTACTACCATCATTTCAACATAATGCAAATGCCGTGTAAAAGTTGGGAATATTGAAAAAGGTCCATTGTCCCCTCATACTCAGACAACAGATATATTCACAAGGTGATGAGAATCAACAACCTTCATCAAAGGTCCATTGCATATTTCAGTTGGGCTTATTATAAGAGCTTGCCCAAGCCCAACAATTGATGATTATGCTGTCAGGAAATTCTGTCAAAGCTCAAAATAATGTTGAATATTTGGACGACCAGTCTAAGTCTGAATTTGGCCCATGAATAATTTTTGGAAAGCTCTACATATCTAGTTTTAGACAAATCAAGAATAATGAGATTTGGAGTTTTTCATAATTAGTTATAATATTTTTATTGAAGTCTGCCATAAAAGTCTTTAGTTAGCAACTTAGATTTATTGTTTAATTGAATAACTTAGTGATCTATTGTTAAAACATTGAAAATGAAAATAAACTTTTATTTTTTAGTTTTCCTATCCTTAGAGGGATGTTCCAACTCTGTCTTCTAGTTTTCCTATGCTTGTAGGGATATTCCAAGACTATCTTTTAGTTTTTCTATGCTTGGAGAGATGTTCCAAGACTATCTCTTTATTTGTATTTCTTATAAGTCTTAGAAATTCAGATTTCGTATTGAAATTTTAATTGAAATGTTTATTCTTCTTTGGTTATTCATTGAACTCTTGAACTTATCAGGAACTTCATTCTTGTAACGTTCTACCGGATTTATCATTTACATTTTCATCTACATCTTGAGTGTGGTGTCAATATTTTTCTTATACCTCTGGTTCATGTTGCTTTAAACAGTGGGCCAAAGTCTATATACCTCTGGTTAGTGTTTAGTTGACATTGGATCAAGATTTTTTTTTTTGGTTTATCTTTGTATTTAGAATATGATTTAGAACTTTCTTGGGCATACGAACCTTGTTTCATTGTGGGAATCTCATCAAAAGGGGAAAAAGAACTTAAAACACGAATAGCCCACTAATATAGAAGGAATACCTACCACAGGGAGAAGAGGAAGAATCAAAACAAGAACTACAAGTCCACAACTCATGATACAATGTATACAAACTTCCTATCTAAAGTAAAATTTCATTATAAAACAAAGCCTCTATATCATCAAACATTAAATACCAAGAGAAAATAATATAATAATCTTCCTTTACACCAGATAGAGAAGTGGAGAAAACGTTCAATGGAACTAAAGTGGATACATTCTATGTAAGAAGCAGGATGATTTTCTATTATTTAGCTCATATACATGGGGAAAAGGAAAAACCTCTAAGGCCTTCCGTTTTATAAATTCCAATTAGAAAGTGAATAATAAAAGGAGCCCTCATTACAAAATCACACATCAGATGACACAGTAAGGGCACGGCTAAAAGCATGCAAAAACTCTACCTAATGCTTTCAGGTAGAAATTGTTTGACCACTGGACTAAAGGCATATATCTAACAGATAAATTAATATAACGTGACCAATCTTTTTTCCTAATAACTACACCACACTTTTACAATCTTCTATGCTAAAAGGTTAAGACAATATAGAGATAAAAGGCACAAGTTATGCCACAAGTAATTAATGCATAAACACGACCTCTACAAATAGAAAGAAACTAAAGTTAATGGTTAAATGCTTATCAAGAAAAAAATTCATGATTAATGTTTCTTTTACTCTTAAATTACAGGATGATCATAATTCACATAAGCACTTGCATTCAGACAACTGCTAGTCTCAAGCATACATAGATGCATATATGCTTCATAGTAAGATGATATATGCATTAAAATAGGTAATTATTTAATTATATATTCCTTACATCCATATCATAGGCATACACAATGCTTAGACAATTCATGAATAGAAGAAAGTCTATATGCAAGCGCGAGCATGTGTGTGTGTGTGTATTAGTGTCTTTTGAAAGAAAAGAAAAAGGATTTGACAATAAAAGAATAAAGAAGTTGAGGTTACAATAATCACATTTGATGCATCAAAAAGAAAAATATTCACAAACTAAGGCAGTTGCATGTGAACATTTTTCATCCAAAAAACTAGTTGATTTAAATCCAAGAATACAAAAAGCAAGCAACAAAATATATCTTATTCATTATAGTTCCAAGGAGATAAAGGGCTTTATATTGCTCATTTTAAGCTGAGAAATCTTCCTAACTTTGAAGGCAACAACAATGTTTAATAGTTTTGCAATAAGTAATCTTGTCTCATAATTAGCATGCAAACTTGATTTGTCAAGAGCCGGTTAAAGAATAATTGCTAAATCTTGTAAGTGGGTGAATTAGATCCATAACCTAAAAATTCCTTGCCCATGGTATACAACTCATACAGCATATATGACTTTATGGTTATGTCAAATGTATTAACATATTCGGATAGGGTTGAACATTGATGATCAACATTGTTCATCTAAAGAAAATATTCTCAATCTCATGTGTAATAGCCCCCCAAACAATAAAAGATAATTTTACTATGAGGATAGATTACACGTTCTTCTCACCATGATGGATCTTCATGGTCAATTAATCCAATGCGATACAATTTGTCTAAAAAATAAGAGAGAAGACCTAAAAAAAAGTAAATAGTAACAATTCCTATGCAAGGTATGCATTTGCAAGTAAGTTTTTTCCTCTTTTGTTATGGCAGCTTACATATCTTGATCCGTGGCAATTAAGGGATTTGCCCGTCCATTCATAGACAACTTCTTTACAATACTACAAGTCCAAAAAGAAAAATGAAAATAGCTCATCAATTTTGTTATGATGTGAGCGATGGCAGAGAGGAAAGGCATGGTGGCACAGGGAGCTTAAAGGAGGGGGAAATAAGAAAAGAGAAACTTTTAGCTACAAGTGCGTAAATCACTCAAATTATACCCTTTTTTTTCTTCAATCTCCATGGCTATTCCTTAAATTCTTGGCAAGCACCCTAAATTCCCCTACCCCAAATAACTTTTCCACACTTGGAAAGATAAAATGAGAATCAATGTTATAGGTAGTAGTAAAAACCTAAACATGGGATCGCATTGAAGCTGCTTATCAATCTCCTTGGGTGGAACTGGTGATGAATCCAGATATGTCATGGTAAGGGGTGTAGCGTCACTATTATCACCCAAGTAGCTTTCTCTATTACTGGATGATTTCTTCTCCCTCGCATTCACTTTTAGCCCATTGTTCCCGCCACCACGCCTTGTTGCTATAGCAGTAAAGGGAGGAAGAGAAAGAATGAAACGTGTTGTTTTATATTAATTCAATAATGAAAGTATGTATATATACAGCAGCTGCTTGATAGATAAACTAGTAGCTATAGGTATAAACTAAAGCCTACTATCGTGGGTACATATCTACATGGTTGAAATTCAAATTTGATGCAGTTAGGATAAAGCTACAGTTAGGATGATACATTTGAAGATAATTGTAAAGATTAAAGGAACAAAATTGTGAAAGGCCAGAATGACTAGCTGAGGTGAGCTCTAATTCTATAAATAGAGGTTACAACCGAGAGTTTGTTACATGATTCAAAGATAAAAAGAGAGAAGATAAGAACAGCCTATGATTTACAAATAATTCAAATAGATTCTAATATCTACAAGTTTGTTACAAAGTGATAAGCCAAGAGTTTGAACTATGACATACAATCTTCTTCTTTATCTGTAACTAATTCTGCTTGTGTCTTAACATCCCTCTTCAAACTTATGGAAGGTGGTGAGACCATAAGTTTATCTCTAAGAAATAAGAACCGAGAGGAGGTAAATCCTTTAGTAAAAATGTCAGCACATTGTTCAACTTTGGAGATGTAACGAGGCTCTATGTCCTTATGCAAGACCTTTTCCCTGATGGAATGGTAATCTATCTCAATATGTTTAGTCCTTGCACGAAAGATTGGATTGGATGCAAGTGAGATACTCCTAAATTGTCATACCAGAGTACTGGTGGAGCTAAAAGAGGAAGTTGAAGTTCTTTAAACAACATTCTTAACCAAAATAACTTGGCTGTAGCAATTGCCATTGATCGATATTCTGATTCCATGCTTGACCTAGACACCAATGGTTGCTTCTTAGATTGCCAAGAGATTAAACAATTTCCAAGGAAACCACCATAGCCACTGGTGGACTTTCTGTCAAGAAGATCCCCAGCCCAATCAGAATCACAATAGGCATGAAGATTGAGAGTACCAGGGGTAAAACTAAGTCCATAGTCTGTTGTCCCTTTCAAATATCAAAGGACTCTTTTTGCTACTGTGAAATGAGCTATTGTGGGTGAGTGTAAAAATTGACAAAGCTGATTGACTGTGAAGGCTATGTCAGGTCTGGTAAAGGTGCAATATTGGAGGGATCTTACAATGTGCCGATATAGTGAAATATCTTCAATTGGATCACCATCAAATTGAGTTAATCTTTTCCTTGAGATGTAAGGTGCAGAGTAAAGTTTGGCACCAATCATGCTAACTCTGTGGAGAAGATCAATTATGTACTTTGTTTGACTGAGATCAAGGTTATTTTCTGTCCTCTGTACATGTATGCCCAGGAAATAATATAAGTTGCCAAGGTCTTTCAACTTGAATTCCTGATGCAGACTCTGAATAAGATGAGTAATCTGAGGGAGGTGAGTACTTGTGACAATAATGTCATCTACATATACGAGGACAAACAAGTGTAGTGATTCTTGATGAAGCATAAAGAGAGAGGTGTCCACTAGAGAGGCTGTGAACCCGAGAGATAAAAGAGCTTAAGATAACATGTGAAACCATGCTCTTGGAGCTTGTTTAAGCCCTTAGAGAGCTTTATACAATCTACCAACATGATGAGGGTGAGTAAGGTCGATAAATCCCTTGGGTTGTTCCATGTAGACTTCTTTAGACAGATTTCCATGGAGGAATGCATTAGAAACATCTAATTGCTTTAAAGGACATTTGAATTGCAAAGCCAATGCCAACAGAAGTCTAATGGTGGCTGGTTTTATAACGGGGCTAAAAGTTTCAGTAAAATCAACTCCATCCATTTGCTCAAATCCCTTGGCAACTAATCGTGCCTTGTATCTATCTATGGTTCCATCGGGTTTGGTTTTTAGCTTGTACACCCACTTATTGGCAATAATATTTCTATTTGATGGTATTGGGCAGAGAGATCAGGTGTTGTTCTCAATCAAAGCATTGAATTCACTCTCCATAGCAGCCATCCAAAGGGGATTGGAAGAAGTTTTCAGAAATGTAGTGGGTTTAAGGGGAAGAGAGGTTGTTATCAAGGCTTTTAATGGATGTTTAGTGGAGTAAAAAGATGGTAGTCAGGAAAAGTTTTAGGTTTGAGGCTACCAGTTTGGGATATAGTAATTATGTGATATGAGGGATATTCTGTGGATGAGATGCAGTTGTGAGAGGGGTCAGTTTGTGATGAGGTAGGAATAGGATTGATCTGTGGAGAAGGAACCACTGTATCAAATGAAATAAATTCATTTGTGGGTGCAGGTTCTTAAGACTGAGAAATACATGTGTTCTCATGGGAAGCACTAGTGTTTGCAAAAGGGAGTGAACTGATATGATAGGAATCAAACAAGAATTGAGAATCATCAGTTAAAAGAATACATGTAGGATAGCTACTACTGCATTGAGGTTCAATGATGGTCTTATCAAGTGAAGGGAACAGTTGTTCATCAAAGATAACGTGTCTTGAGATGAACATTTTGTTGGAGAAAGGATCAAAACATATGTACCTTTTATAGTTAGAGCTGTACCTTAGAAAGATGCATTGCTTACTTTGAAATTCAAGCTTATGTTTGGTGTAGGATCTCAGATATGGATAGCAGGCACATCCAAAGGCTTTAAGGTGGTTGTAATCTGGTTCAATGTGAAACAGTTTGGTGTATGGTATGGCAAACTGAATTGAGGCTGATGGGAGTCTGTTAATTAGGTAGACAACAGTTTGGCAGGCTTCAACCCAGTAACTTTTGGGTAGTTTAGATTGATGTAAGAGAGTGAGAGTGGTTTCTATGATGTATCTATACTTTCTCTCGGCAATCCCATTTTGTTAGGGTGTTTGTGGACATAAGATTCTGTTGTGAATTCCATGGGATGAGAGAAAACTAGTGAAGATATGAGACATGTACTCCCCTCCTCCATTAGTTTGGAGTTGTCAAATTTTAGTGGAAAGTTGATTTTCAATGAGACATTTGAACTTGGTAAAGCAAGTAAAGAAATCTGATTTAAGTTTTAGGGGAAATAACTAGGTAAATCTTGAACAATCATCCACAAACACAATATAATACTTGAATCCATTTGTTGACATTATTGGTGAAGTCCAAAGATCACTATGTACCAACTCTAATGGAGAATTTGTTACATGAGTAGAAATTGAAAAGGGAAGTTGCCTACTTTTGCCTATTTGGCAGGAATTACATAAATGAGAACTTGAACTAGATTGAGAGATAGGAAGATGATATGTGGTGCTGAGCTTTTTGAGAATTTTGTCATGTGGATGGTCTAGTCTTTGGTACTAGATATTTGAGGTGGTCGAACTTCAATAAAGGCTACAAATCTTCCTCCTTTATTCTGAAAAACTTGTTGCTTCAACTTCACTGGACAAATACCATTTTCACTAGGCCCCTGCAGTAGAATCTCCCCTGTTGCATTATCCTTAACAAGAAAATAATTCTCAGTTAGTTTAAACCAACAATTGTTATCTTTACAAAATTGTTGAATTGAAAGAAGATTTGTGGAAGCATTCGGATAATGAAGAATATTTTTAAGGTGAACAATGGACTTTCTAGTTTTGAAAGAGGAAGATCTTATGTGTGTAATGTTAAAACCACTACCATTTCTAATTGTAACTTGTTCATTTCCTTTGTAGGGCTGTTGAATGGTGAGATTCTCCAATGAGGATGAGATGTGGTTGTTGGCTCCACTGTTAGCTATCCATTATTCTTCTTCTTCTTTATGAAGGGCATTGCTTTGAGCTACCATAGCTGCTAGTTCCTTAGGTGGATGTCTACCTTGGAAGGCATAATCCATCCTATGGAAGCAATCAAGTTCTAGGTGATTATTTCTGCCACAGATTTAACAGGGAGGTCGATTGCCATTCCTTTGTTCTGTTGGAGCAGAGTCTGTTTTTCCTTGGCTTGAATTTGCTCCATTGTTGTAGATCTTTTTGTATCCTCTTTGTGGATTTGAGTTCTTGAAGGGAGTGCCATACTGATTTCCACCATTTTTCTTCTTGTAGTTTGAAGCATTTTGAGAGAAAAAGGCTACTAAGGTGTTACTGTCAGCCACTGCATGCTAGTGTTCCAGAAGTTGTTCATGGTTAAGCAACTCCGATTGAAATTCTTCAATAGCCAGTGAGTCATTCCTTGAAGCAAAGGAGAGTGAGGTGATAAAGGCAGTAAACTACAAATTAAGACCTCCACAGATATAAGAGATGAGATCATCATCTCCTACTGGCTTTCCAACTAGAGCCAGTTGGTCAGCAAGAGTCTTGGCTGCATGAAGAAGGTCTGAGCAACTCTTGTTTCCTTGCTTGAGATTTTGCAACTACCGACATAGATGATTGATGCGAACCCTAGAGGGTGAAGCATACCTATTCGAAAATATAGTCCACACCTGATGAGAGGTGTTGAGTCCATACACATTAGAGATAACCTTCTTTGAAAGTGTAGATATGATTTAACTGAGGATATATTGATCATTTCTTTCCTAAATGAGGAACTCAAGATTAATTGAGGGCTTTGTCTCATATGAATTTGGTAGGTGTTTGGGTGGACAAGGTTATGATCCATCTACAATACCAAGGTAGCCATTGGTACGTAGAATAGGGAGAAATTGGCATACCCATATTAGATAGTTATTGTCCTCAAGCTTGGTGAAGACGAGATGAGCAATGTTTGGGATGGAAAAGGAGTTTACGAAAGTTAATGATGATTCGGCCATGGATGGTTGATGTGAACCTTCAAGCCTCTGATACCATGTAAAGATTAAAGGAACAGAATTGTGAAAAGCCAGAATGACTGGCTGAGGTGAGCTCCAATTCTATAAATAGAGGTTACAACCGAGAGTTTGTTACATAATTCAAAGATAAAAAATGAGAAGATAAGAACAACCTATGATTTACAAATAATTCAAATAGATTTTAATATCTATAAGTTTGTTACAAAATGATAAGCCAAGAGTTTGAACTATGAGATGCAATCTTCTTCTTTATTCGTAACTGATTCTGCTTGTGTCTTAACAATAATAACAGAAGATCAACATTAGTGATTGGGTCTCCATATGCCCCCTCAAGATGGTTCTTGGTCTAAGAGCCCAATCGTCGTTTTGAGTAATTGAAAGCGAGAACGTGGGAAAGCCTTAGTCAAAGGGTTAGAGAGTTGGTCCAAACTTGATATATAATTTGCTCATAAGTTGTCGATTTATACTTGATCGCTGATGAAGTATAAGTCAATGGCTACGTGTTTCATACGTGAATGGAAGACTGGATTGGAACATAGTTCTGTTGTACCGACATTGTCACAGTAGATGACAGGGGGTTGATGGTGTAAACACTGGATTTTGTCCAGGCAAAAAAGAATAATAATAATAAAAAGAAAAAAAGAATAATAATTGAGAAATATTAAAAATTATGATGGAAAAAAATAAAAATATAATTATAAAAAAAAGAAAAAAAAACACACACAAAAAAAAAGGAAAGAAAGAAAACAGAAAAAAAAGGCCAGCCCAAGCAATGCTTCCAAAAAAAAAAAAAACCAAACCAAGCCTAGATCCCTACTAACCCGGTCCAACCCGTGTAACTACCCCAGAACCCGTTTCCCCTCTGAAATCCCTAATCCCCCCATTCCTGCATCTTCATTCTCCATCGCTGAAACCTCGGATAACCCACGAATTCCTTTCCCCAAATCATAGCTCTGATTCTCCAGCTGGACGCTCCCTCTGATGGCGGGATGCCTCTGATTTCACGGAGTCCTTTCCTCTGATGGCAGGATTCTTGCAAAAATGGGAGGATTTGGTCCCATCCCACGAAGGAACGAGCAGAAAACCGAGAAGATAAAAGGAGGAAATTAGGGGGCCGAAGGGAAGAGGCTTCGATTATTCAGAGAGAGGGGGAAATGGAGTACACCGAAGGGAGTTCTAGAAAACAGAGGAGCATGAAGTCGAGATAGAAGGAGGATTTTTCTGGATTGAACAGCAAGGGGGACGAAACCGAGAGCTTGATGGTTTCGGGAGAAGGGATTGCTGGAA
>JASKGM010076163.1:0-15313 GCA_034509205.1 Ceratonia siliqua
GAAATAAAATATATTATATATATATATATATATATATATATATATATATATATATATATATGTCACTTTGATGACAACGAAAAAAGAGGAAGAAAGAAAATCTCATTATCAAGATCGCAAGCTGAAAAATGAGAATATGTAAAAGCTAGCAAAGCTAGTGACTCCTGATTCAGTCAAAAAGAAAAATAAAGAGATGCTCGCTAAGTCAAAAACCTAGAAAAGTGGCTTAGGCAAAAGTTAGGGCTTAGTTTGAGAAGAACCCATAATAAAAAGAAATCGGGGTAATCAAGAAAATTTGAGATCATAACATTAATGCGATAGGTTGCAACTGGGGCAATTTTTCTATTGGACATCACTGTCATATAAGATATGCTTCTGTCAAAGGACACATGGTACATATCGGTTACAATATGAGAATCAATATTTGCAGATGTTGAAGAACTCAAATGGGGCAAAATTTCGTCACCTCTTTCTTTGGCTTAACTGCCTTTTGCTTCCATAAAAGGAGTTTTTGTTCATCCAACAGACTCCAAAGGTTTTGTGATTCCTTCACGTAACTTGCCTCGATAAAAGAGGTTTGCTCATTTAGAAATTTTCTAGGGTCTTGTGACCTACTTGATTTTCTATTAATTGGCTTCAATAAAGGAGGTTTATTCACCTAATAAACTTCCTCCTCAATAATTGAACTGGGGCAATATTGCGTTGTCTCTGAGCTTTGATTTTTTATCATTTGTTCAAGGACTTCACGATTCCTTTCTTTTTTCAGCACATTTGCTAACAGAGGTTCGTTCATCTAATGAACTTTTTCTTCAATATATTCATCGGATAAGATTTGAGAGAATTAATAAAGACTAAATTGAAGATCACTTTTTAGGGTTTTATTGTTAATTAACTTCACATTATAGAAATCAGGAATAACTTACTTGATACAGTCTGAGCTAATATGGAGTTGTTTATAGGGTTAAGGATCAGTACTTACCTTTCAAAAAGAAAAATATAGAAAAGCCCGCTAAGTTGAAAACCCGAAAGGGCGGCTTAGGCAAAAATTAGGGCATCAAATTGAAGAAAGTCCGTAACTGAAGAGTTTGGGCGTTCAAGCAAAGACTTGAGATTGGAATAATGATTTGAGAAATTGAAACTGGGGTAAATTTTCAAGAAAATATTGCTACCAATGCTAGTTTATTCTTGTTGAAGGGCACAAGGTGCATATTGATTGCAGTATAAGAATTAGAGACTACACATGCTATGAAGCTTAAACTGGGGCAAGATTTTGCTATCTCCACATTTTGCTCTCCTATTGGGAATAGGAACAAGTTACTTGACATGGTCTAGACCGGTATCAAGTTTATTTTGTGAAAAACTAAGGTTTAATGCTTTTTGGAACAGAGCAATTTACTAGAAATAAGATGATTCTGGTGTTTTAATTGGACATGTAATCTGACAGTGAAGACAAAGAGCCGGTTCCAGAGAGCGAGAATGGTTTGGTTAAGTCTTCCTTTAAAGCGCAAGGTATATTTTCAAAATACTAGCATTGTTTAAAAATCATCTGGCAGCATGTGGTTTCGTCCTTTGCCTTGTTTAAAAATCATCTGGCAGCATGCGGTTTGGTCCCTTGCCTTGTTTTAAAACCATCGGGCAGCATGCAGTTTCATCCCCTACCTTGTTTTAAAATCATTTAGCAGTACACGGTTTCGTCCCTTGCTCTGTTTTTGAAAATTTTAGCTTAATGCGGTGTTTACTGTTGCTAATTTTTAAATTTTCTTTCTGGCATGTGGCGATTCCCTTGCTACATTCCCAATTTCTTTCGGTTCCATGCGGTGATTCCCTGGCCGATTCGCGAAGTAATTTTTGCTGTTTTTGAAAATCTTAGCTTAATACGGTGTTTACCCTTGCTAATTTTCAAATTTTCTTTTTGGCATGCGGCGATTCCCTTACCAGATTCCAATTTCTGTTGGTTCTATGCAGTGATTCCCTAGTCGATTCACGATGTAATTTTCGCTGTTTTTGAAAATCTTAGCTTAATGCAGTGTTTACCCTTGCTAATTTTCAAATTTTCTTTTTGGCATGCGGCGATTCCCTTACCAGATTCCAATTTCTTTCGGCTCCATGCGGTGATTCCCTGGCCGATTCGCGAAGTAATTTTCACTGTTTTTGAAAAGCTTAGCTTAATGCGGTGTTTACCCTTGCTAATTTTCAAATTTTCTTTCTGGTATACAGTGATTCCCTTGCCAGATTCCAATTTCTTTCAGTTCCATGCGGTGATTCCCTGGCCGATTCACAAAGTTGCTGTTTTTGAAAATCTTAGCTTAATGTGGTGTTTACCCTTGCTAATTTCAAAATTTTCTTTCTGACATGCGGCGATTCCCTTGCCCAACTTTCAATTTCTTTCGGTCTCATGCGGTGATTCCCTGGCCGATTCACAAAGTAATTTTTGCTGTTTTTGAAAATCTTAGCTTAATGTGGTGTTTACCCTTGCTAATTTCAAAATTTTCTTTCTGACATGCGGCGATTCCCTTGCCCAACTTTCAATTTCTTTTGGTCTCATGCGGTGATTCCCTGGCCAATTCGTGAGGTATTTTTTGTTGATCTTGAAATTCTCACTTTGCTTACTAAGGTCGTTATTGGGCAAAATTTGTGTTTCTTTATCTTTACTTATTCTTTATCGGTAAACTTGAAAATCAATGGATTTTCATTTTTCCCATTGAGAAATAAGTAAAGAGGGGCAACTGTCAACTCCTCATTTTTACCCAATCTCACCGGTCCTTCACCTACTTCTCTGAATCACCCCGTTACCCTACACCCAAAAGCCATCTCTACCCCTCTGAAATTCAAATTTCCTGGCTCACCAAACAGTAGAGTTTCATTGCCATCAGCCTCCTTCATGCCATCTGAACAATTTCCCTATCAACGCCTCTGCACCACCCTCTTGCCACAAATACGTATTTCCTCTCTCTGGTCCCCAGCATTCCCACGCAGCGACGACACTCCCGTGCCAGTGCACACCTTCTGCTCATCACGCCATCATGTAGTGGTTCCTCCACTTCCGCTCTAATTGGCGCACTCCCTGCCATTGTAAAAAGAGATTTTCGTAGATTTCCCTCCTGGTTTCACTCTCTGTTTTCGTCCGTGGTTCTTCACACTCAAGGGCCTTTGATTTCTTGCTATAAAATGAGGGGCTGGATCATTTTCAAGGAGGGGTTCCATTTGGTGGTTTTTTTTCTGATACCCGAGAACAACAGGGAATTTCTAAGAGCCCCTCGGTATTTGCTCTTCGGCCATTAGAAGCCAGTACAAAGGAGGGAGAGAGGAGTCCCAAGGGGGCTACTACCATTCTGCAACTAAAGGATGTAGAGATGGATATCCAGATAATAGAAAGAATTCTAGGTTCTGTTATAGTTGTTATTCAGCCATTGGAGAGCAATACAGAGGGAGGTTTTGGGAACATCAGAGAGGAAGAAGAGTTGGAAAGGTATTTTGAGAGGCTTGAAAGAAAGGCATGGACTTGGAGATTTCCTTTTTTTTTTCTTTGAAGTATCAAAGTTAACTCTTCATTTGGCATTTTAATTGAGTATCTGCGTTAGTTTAACTGATTTGAATTTTAATTTGGTAGTCTCAAATCTAAAGCCTTTCTTATATTTTTTATATCTTTTATTATTTTATCTCTTTTATTTTATTTTATTTGTTTGTTCCATGTTATCTTTTCTTTTTAATTTGTTAATTTTATTTTAATATTATTATTTCTTTAATTGTTTTATAATTATTATCTTATGATTATTTTGTTATCTTACCTCATTTTATTTTATTTGCTATTTATCTTCTGTTTTCATTTTCTTTTTTTTATTTATCATTCTTATTTCTTTTATTTATTTATTTGATTTTTATCTTTTTATCTATTTTATTTTATGTTTGTTTTTTTGTTTCATGCTTGTTCCATATTTACTTTTATTTTATGGTTATGATTATTTTATTTTATTTTATTTTTCTCTTTCTCATTTTATCATTTATCACCATTATTTGGTTTTATCATTTTATTTTATTTCATTTTGTTTTTCTTGTTTATTTTATTTTATTTTATTTGCTTTCATTTATTTTAGCTTATAGTGAAGGAGGTCCAATGTACCTTGAGTATGGTTTAAGAAAATAATGGAAATAAACAAGGGTTTTCCTAAAGTTAAAATCAATTTTAAATGCTTTTTCTTTGGAAAATAAACTAAATAAGTGCTTTTATGAAAACTTTGGATTTTCTCTTTTTAGAAAAGTATTTTTGAAATAATTGAGGCCTCAATGGCCGGGGTAAACCAATTAAAAGTGCTCTTAAAATCATAACATTTTGAAAATTTTACTAAAGGTGATTTCAAGGATCACTCTATTCCTATAAGACTTTGGGTGAGAGTTTAATACCTTCACATTGTCTTTCTTTTCCTATAAGGCTTTGGGTGAGGGTTTTATACCTCCACATTGTCTTTTATTTTTGACTTTGGGTGAGGACTCAATGCCTCTACATTGTCTAGACTTTGAGTAAAGATCTAATGCCTTCACATTGTCTATTTCCTCGACAGTGGTTGAGAATTAAATATCTCCTCATTGTCATTCCCTTAACTTTCGATGAGGATTCATTTCCTCTACATTATCTACTATCTGTCCAAAGAAAGCGATCATATATCCTTCCTGGTCACAATTTCATTTAATCTCGAACTACGTGGACCTTGATCCCCCTCGGGGTACGTAGACACTTACCTGGTAAGGCAGGTCTGACTGTTTCATCTTTCATCTTTTCATCATATTAATAACAAAAGGGGTAATTAAAATTAAATTAAATAAAGCACAAACAAACTAGGGTAACCATCCTTAGAGATGGACGTTGTAGGGTGCCTAACACCTTCCCTACGCCTAATTAGACTCCCGAACCAATCATCTGGTTTCAAGGGCCAGTTTTTGATTTTTATTTTAAGGATTCCAATTAGCCTTATAATTAATTGGTGGCGACTCCATTTTTAATCTCTGTATTTTTTTCCTTTTGTCGCCTCATGGTCATGACGGTGCCTTTTCACGGCCGTCACGTTGTGACATTTAGGAAGAATTGTATTAACTTTTTTTTTTTTAAGTTTTCTTTCAGGCATTATATGACATCTAAGTTCCTTCCATTTGTATTTCTGTGATGGTTACATATGAGTATATGTGTTGGCTTGTAAGATGTTATCCAAGTGGTAGTTTCCTATGCCATTCACATGCACAGAATTGGGACATGACAATTGGGCACCCTATAATATGATTTCTTACTTAAGGGATAGGAGATTGTTGAGGAGGGGATGTCAAAGGTATTTAGTTATTGCTCAGGACACCCAAATGTCAGGGGCATATTTGGAACAAGTAACAGTGGTATGTAAATATTCTTATGTCTTTCCTGAGGAACTGCTTAGTTTTTTGCCAAATTGAGAGATATATTTTGTATTGACTTGCTACCTGATATATAGCCAATATCTATACTCCCATATTAGATGGCCCCTGCTGATCTCAACGAGTTGAGGGAGCAATTACAGGATTTACGTGACAAGGGTTTCAGTTGTCCTAGTTTTTTGCAATGGGGCGCACCGGTGTTGTTTGTAAAGAAGAATTATGATTCTATGAGGTTTCTTATTGATTATAACGGCTAAATAAGGTGATAGTGAAGAATAGATATCCTTTGCCTCATATAGATAATTTATTTGATTAGCTTCAAGGTGGCCAGTGTTTCTCCAAGATTAACTTGTAGTATGGGTATCATTGATTGAAGATTAAAGAGGGGGACATTCCAAAGACTGCATTTTGAACCTGCTATAGGTACTATGAGTTCTTAGTTATGTCATTTGGCCTCACTAATTCCCTAGCTACGTTCATGGACCTCATGAATCAAGTTTTTAAGTCATTCTTAGATTGCTTTGTGATAGTCTTCATTGATGATATTTTGGTACATTCTAAGAGTAAAGAGGAGCATGAACAACATTTGAAGATGGTTTTGAAAACCTTGAGAGAGTATCAGTTATATGCCAAGTTTTCCAAATGTGAGTTCTGGTTAGATAAGATGGCTTTCCTAGGGCATGTAGTGTCCAAAGATGGAAAAATTGTGGATTCAAAGAAAGTAAAGGCGGATCATAATTGGCCTAGGCCAACTTCAATGATAGATATTCATAGTTTTCTTGGATTAGCAAGTTATTATCGGTGGTTTATCAAGGATTTCTCATAGTTTATTGTTCTATTAACTAACTTGACCTAAAAGAGAGTGAAATTCTAGTCAAATAACAAGTGTGAGGAGAATTTTTAGAAATTAATTGTTTAACTTCAGGACCAGTATTGGCTCTTCCTTTTGGTAGTGGTAGTTATGCAATTTATTGTGATGCATCTAGAGTGGGTTTAGGGTGTGTAGTAAAATAAATTAGGAAGGTGATTTCTTATTCATCTCTTTAGTTTAAGAGGCATGAGCAAAACTACCCAACCCTTAAGATTTGATGGCACTACTTGTATGGCAAAACTTGTGAAATTTACATCGACCATAAGAGCCTCAAATATATTTTCCAGTAGAGGGATTTGAATTTGAGACAAAGGGGATGAAACCCTTGAAAGACTAAGATTGCATAATTTTTTATCATCCTAACAAGACAAATGTTGTGGCTAATGGTTTAAATAGGAAGTCCATGAGTAGCTTAGCATATATATCAATAAAGAGGAGTAGGTTGAGAAAAAATTTAAAGAGCTTGTGGAAGATGGGATGCAATTTGAGCTTTGAGAATCTGGTCTATTGCTAGCTCATATCTAACTTCGTTCTACTTTGGCAAATGATATGAAAGTGACACAAAGCTAAGACCCTCACCTTCTGAAGCTTGTGAAGGATGCCCGAGAAGGAAGATTTTGAGTTTCACAAAAAACTCGAATGGTATATTGGTGTGTGGTTTGCAATTATGTGTCCCTAACATTGGAGACCTTCAGAGATAGCTTCTGAAAGAAGCTCATTACTCAACTTACTCCATCCACCCAGGATCCACCAAGATGTATCAGGATTCGAAGGAGCTCTATTCATGGGAAGGAATAAAGAAAAATGTAATTGAATTTGTTTTAGATTTTTTGTCTATTAACAAGTAAAAGCTAAACACCAAAAGTCAGCTAAGTTGCATCAGCATATAGATACTAAAATGGAAGTGGGAGAGGATCACTATGGATTTTGTAATTGGATTTCCTAAGACATTGAAGGGTTTTGACTTAGTGTGGGTGATCATAGATTGGTGAACTAATTCCCCTCTCTTCTTACCTAAGAAGACCACTTTCAATGTGGCTCAATATGCTAAGCTTTATTTAGAGGAGATTGTTTCTCTTCATGGAGTACTAATGTCTATCATTTCATATCATGGACCATAATTCATTGCTAGGTTTTCGGAATCTTTCCAAGAGGCATTAGGAACTAGGGTGGATTTGAGCACTACATTTCTTCCCCAAACTGATGATCAATCAAAGTGCACTATTCAAATATTGGAGGATACACTTTGTGCTGGGAATAGGTTACCCTGTAAAGCAAGTTGTATTCTCCAATTTAATATAAATACATTTTAATATTAATAAATAAAGAATTTAATTACGTAAGCTTTATGTTCTAACTATTAAGGTTCCTAGATTCTAATAAACCAAGATACATTTGCATAAGGTTATGCAAAAGGAGATATGTATCTTTGGATGAATCTTAAAACAACATTCGTAGTCATTGAATAGAATCAGTCACTCTGTTCAATTAAGACTGTAGTGTCCGAATTACCTCTATAAAAGAATCAGATTCTTTTCTAAGGGAATGATGAATCTCAAATCATTGAAGTAGTAGACTTTAGGTAATGACAATATTAAATGAAATGAAATCAAGTGAGATATCAAGCTCAATTTAATACTATAGCTTTGAACTTGAACTTAAACACATTGAATCCGCTAATAGCACAACCAAAATCTTGATGAATTATGGACTTGTGTTCATGACCATTGTAATCTTTGATATACTATGGACACGACCACTGTGACATTGCCCAAGACTCTGTATGTTGGGATCATAATGAAAGTGAACATCTAGGAACATAAATCCAATAAATGAAGTTCATAACATTACATCACTTCTGGTGATTTTAGGAAAATAAGTGACATATATGGGCATAGTTAAATGATGAATTAGCTACTTATCATTTCAAGATAATTTTAGAAAAGTTTTAAAAGTTATCTGGTCATTTATTGGACGAAATATGAGATTAGAGAATAAAATTGACATAAGGGGTAAAATGGTAATTTCACCTTGTGTCAATGGATGACTACGAGGGTTCACAAACACTAGGTTAGTCAATTTGACAAATTAATGTTCAACATTGACTTCTCGTAATTTTAGGAATTATCAATAGTGAAATCACAAGTTTTTGGTGAAATGACTTTATGATTAATAAATGTATTGGAGCTTGAAATTCCTATGTCTAAATAGATCCCCCACCTAACTTTGGAGAATTTAATCCACATTATGTTGGAATAGATTTAAGATGAAGTTAATTGACAACATTTCAGCTAATGTCTTTATTAAAACAAGAGTTATCTTAATTTAGACAAAGAGTTATTTTAGGACAAATGTTATCCTAATTATGCTTGAAAATGTGAGAAACATTTTTGTCAGCAAGCGACAAAAATAATTCTCACATTAGTTGTATAATTTAAACAAGAGTTGTTTTAATTAAACAATAGAATCTTAAGAGAAAGGTTTGTCTTAATTAAGACAAGTGTTGTCTCAATTTAGATAACTTTTATCTTAGTAATTTTTTTGGTTTAACTACTTTAAATTAATACTTTAATTCTTCAAATATTTAATTTGAAGAAGTTGATTAAAATAAAATAAAATTCCCATTTAATTAGGAATTTTGGCTATAGTGTTTTATTAGGATAAAATTAATTTGATTAATTATTTATCCTAATGTTGTTGGAAAGTTTGAATAGTTCAAACTTGTGAAACAATCTCCCCCCCATGTGATGGAGAGGTGTACAGCTAAAGAAGGATAATTGGTCATTGACATGGTCAAATATATTCCCTCATAATTATCCTAATTATCTAAGTGAATAAAAATTAAAGAGTTTTAATTTCTTAGGTAACCTACATTCACTAGGAAACTAACTAAGTTAAAGGGATTTAATTAAGTAAAATTCATTTATTTTAATTTTTAATTCAAGTATGGCCAATTAGAAAGCCACACATGTTTTATTTAATTGTTAAATAAAATATATTATTATCAAAATTAATAATATGATTATTAATTGATAAATCATTAGATAATTTGATTATCCAATATTTCCCATTGGTAGGCATGTGAATCCCTAATGGTTAGGGATTAAGTTTTTTAATTACACTCAAATGCTTTCTCATGACCTAGGGTTATCATACTATATACATGCAACATCTCCCTCTTGTAGCTATACAAGTGAATATTTGAGAAAAAAAAAGTGAATTCTTTTATGTGCCTCGATAGAGTTCTTCACGCCATACTAAGAGGAATAAAGGGGAGGACTTTCTAATTTACTTTGAAAGCTATCAATTATTTTCTTTCATCTTTTATTTATTCCAAATCACTAAGATTAAAGTGACGACAATAGGTATGTTAAATTCTTATCTATTTTACTTCTTTTTTAGCCGTGAGTTATTTGCCTGTTCACAAGCTTGAATGTTTTTAAAAATTTTAGAACCCATGCTTGTACTATAAACACTTAGGATACACAGCTAGATCTAATACTTCGTGCATGTATTTTGGATCTTGGAAGGAGTTGCGATAGCTATCTGCCCTTGATAGAGTTTGCTTACAACAATAGTTATCAATCTAGTATTCAAATGGTGCTTTTTGAGGCCTTGTATGGTAGACAATGCCAATCACCTATTGGTTGGTTTGAGGTAAGCAAGAGCAAGCTCTTAGGCCCTTAGCTAATACAAGATTCAGTGGCTAAGGTTCATTCAATTCAGGATAAGTTATTGGCAGTTCAAAGTAGACAAAAGGCATATGTTGATCATAGAAGGAAAGAGTTCGGGTTTAGAGTGGGAGATCATTATTTTTGTGGGTGTCACCAATGAAAGGTGTTTTGAGGCTTGGAAAGAAAGGAAATTTGAGTCTAAGGTACATTGGGCCATTCAAAATCTTGGAAAGAATTGGAGCTATAGCATATCAATTGACTTTTCCACTAAGCCTTGTTAGTGTCCGCCCAGTATTTCATGTCTCCATGCTTTAAAAATATCTCCCTGACCTTTCTCATATGCTTCAACCTCAAACAATACAATTAAATTATCAACTTTATTATGAGGAACAACCCATAGCCATGGTAGATAGACAAATCAAGAAGTTGAGATCCAAGAACATTGCATCAATTAAAGTGTTCTAGAGAAGCCATTTTATTGAAGAGGAAAATTAGGAATCTAAGGAAGCCATGGCCGAAAAATTCTCACATCTATTTGAATCCCTTGGTAAGTAGCTTGTTTAAAATTTAGGAACCGAATTTTCTTAAGGGGGATAGAATGTAATACCCCTAAAAGGCTAGAATAACTCCTAAAAGTGTTGGTGACAAATTTCCCTCTTCTAAAAATAATAGAGAGTAGTATATAAAATTAATTTGTGGCATAATAATATTAGAGGGTATAATTGATAAGAAATTAGGGACCTTTTTATAAGAAAACTTAAAAACTAGGAAATTTTTAACTAAAATACCTTATATAACACAAAAGGGCTAACTGTCTTTTATCCTCTCTCACCCAAAATTTAGTTTCTTCGTAATCCAACTGTGTGTCCTTAATTGTTGTGATTTCAAGCTTGAAGCCCATCAAGTTCTCTCTATATTTTCATGTACTTTTTTCACGAAAACTTCATATTTTCCTTTCCTATACAAGATCATAGTTTTCATTTTGTGAAATACTCAAAAATCCTACGGTTTGGGAGCTTGGCCATGCCTTTTAAGAGAAGGTTCCCTTGGGATTTTTGATTTCATTTTGGTTGAAAGCTTCAGGTAATTTCTTTTAGTCCAACAGAGTCTTAGAAAATTTGGATATTTTTCCCTTATGAGATTATTGGCTGGTTGCATTCTTGAGAATGAAATTTCTAGTATTTAGCTTATTGGGAGTTGTTCGCAATACAAAAAAACTATAGGAACTTGCTAGAAAACTATATTAAGGCAATCAATTTACAAGGTGCTTCATTTAAGTGGATTTGGTAAGCTGAAGAATTGAGGCTATGAGACTCTTCGGTGGTGAGTGGATAATAGAGATTGTGGCATTCTCTTCCTATTTTAATTTCCTTTTTATAATCTAGATTTTGTATTGTATATATTATTATTCTTGAGGCTTTGAATAGTCGTTTCGTGTATAGTTTTCAAGAGATTATTTTCTTGTGTAATAGTGGATTTATTTTCCTAAGTTCCTTAGTTTCTTGTCACATTTATGAATAATTTAAATTATTACTAGTTGAACAAAAAATATGGGGAAACAAGACCTTTGAAAAAGAATTTAGAAACTTTCTATTTATTTCTTTAGTAGAGTTTTGGTGACTTGAAATTGTAAAGATGAGATATCAAATTGTTTAGGAAATATATTTCTAGAAATTAAGAAAATTATGCCTTTGAGCTTGTGGACATTTTTCGATGATATTACGGAAATTGAAATGGTTTTGTTGTAAAAGATTTTTTGGGAAATCTATGTTAGGACCTCATAGTTGTTAGCAGGGTTAATGGCCTAATTGCATCAAGATATATGTTGGTATGATACTCGATGGGCAAGGAGCTACCTGTTAGGTGTAGCTACCTGTGTGAAGCAAGGAGTTGCCAATGAGGTGTAGCCACCCTTGTGGTAACATTAAGATGGTGGAGGGTAAAGAGTTGCTCATTAGATGTAGCCGCCTATGAATGGCGAGGAGCCACCATTGAGGTGTAGCCTCCCTCACAAAGATGAGATTGACGCTTCCATGGCTTACCCTACAGAGTTGAAATTACTTATTTAAGATTATTGTTTTAAATGCTTTTAGATTTTAATGGTTCCATACACATGAACTTTTATATGGCAGATTAATTTTTCCTTAATGTCATGAATTACTTATTTTTTTTATCACTTAACCTTAATTGTTAAACATACTGTGTTGATAATTATTCCTCATGTGTTATCTCATTTCCCCTCTTGTCCACTTTATTTGTTATGTCCTCACTGAGTCTTTATGACTCAACCGTTTGTTTTAAAATTTTAGATCACTAGCTTGCTGAAGGGTAGATTTATGGGAATCCTGTTCTCTCCTAGATGTCATGGTAGGCTTCGTTGTTGATGTTGTTTGTGTGTTGGACTCCATGTTTTGCAGCAAAGGAGAAAGTCTAAGTTTTTATTTGTTTTGTTACTACTGCAAAATCTTGTTTTGGGATTTGGAATTGTATACCAGATAATTTGTCTTGTTTTGGGTTTAGGATTAAGTACTGGAAGATATGCAGGGACTCTGGATATTTCTGTCGAGTTATTTTGAAATATTGTATTTTAGGAAAGTCCATTATAGAGGAAACTCTGCCGATATTTCTTTTAAACAATTAAGAATTTATTTCACTCCGAGTATGCTTCTAAATTCTTTAACCTTGTGCTATGGCCTATAAAGTATATAATATATTTATAGTACTAATGGTGAACTATTCATGTTGAGCTCATTTATTTTGAACATAATTTTTTGTGTGATTAAACTTTGAATTCGTATTTGAACTCACTCTATTTTAAATGAACAACTTAAACTTAATAAAGCTTAACTTTGTTTGACTCAACTGTTTATAGCCCTATATATGACTTAACACCAAATGCAAACCTAAACCACAACCTAAAATGATATTTTACCTGGCTCCACAAACTCATAACTTTATATGGGAAATTAAGTGAATTCCTCCCACAGCAGTTCCATGATGAAACTTGTAAACACCTGATTTTGTCCAAGTAAATTTTAAAATTTAGAAATTTTTTTTAAGAAAATACAAAAAAAGGAAATAATGGTAATATTGATAAAAATGCATAAAATGTGGAAAAAGCACAGTTAATTAATTAAAATAAAAAGAAGAAGAAGAAAGAAAAAAACAATAAATGGGAAGTGAACATAAAAAATTGTAAAGAAAAAATCAACCAAAAAATAATATAATTCCTCTTTCAATTTTTAACCCATTAGCCCAAATGTTTGATCTTACCAAATTTGCAACCCAATTCACTCAAGCCTCCAACCCACTTAATTCGCTTAAGCCCATACCCGCTTAAATTAATTAACCCAAAACCCATTTCCACATTTAACCTAATAACTAAATTGACTTTTCTTTTCTAGCATGCCCTAGCTGTCTCTCCCAACCAATTGCTTTCCTTTCACTTTCCCTTGCATTTTCTCTTTTGAATATTAGGAATTAGCAATGGTTTTTCATCCCTTCTCCTATTTTCCTTCACTCCATGCATCCATTAGCCATTATTTTCTATCCCTTTCTTATCTTTTCTCTCACATACTCACCATTTAAGGTACCACCAAAAAGCATCAGCTCTATCCCCCATCTCACATTCTAAAATATCTCCTACAGTGCCCAGTTTCATGTTTATCCATAGCCAGTACATCAAGCCATGTTTTCCCCTTTTTGGTTCTTTCCGATGTCCTCATTTAATGCGTCAATTTCCTCAAATTCGTTTGTCTTCATGAGTCCTCAACATCAGTAGATTTCGTTAACCTTTAAGGCATTTTCTTTTCTTTACCCACTTCCAGCTCACGATTGGTGCATGCAGAGGATAGGTGTGAGGGCTTTCTTTTAGGTAGAATAGGAGCATAATCAAGTGTGTGCATTCATTTTTTTCTTCTATAAATACCCAGGAGAGATTAAAGATGAAGGGAGGAAAAACGAAGAAGAAGAAAATCTAAGAGTCTAAAAGGAAGAGGGGGAAATTTTTGAAAAGAGAAAAAAGAGGAAAAACAAACAAGATAAATTTCGAAAGAAGGAAGAAGACTTGAGAATCAATTGTTGGAAGAGAAATCAAGGCCTAGGCTAGAGTGTGTCGTTGGAGGAGTTAAGGTATCTGCCTTTAATTGCTAGTTTTATTTTGGCTGAGCAATGATGGCTAGTGAGCAAAAGGGTATTGCTTCTAGTAGATGTTTCCATGGATTCATAACTTGATTGATTCAAGATTATTTGGGTTTTTTTATTCATTACTTAGTAGATTAAACATGATTTTTGGAGTTTTCAATTCAATTTGGTTGGTGGTAATGATTTGTTTCTATCTTTTTTAAAATGTTGATACTGATTTTACACTAAATCTTGGTTCCAACGTGGACTTTGTTGCCTTGAAAATGACTTTAGTCCATGGGTACGTTGATTAAAATGATTTTGGGACCTCAAGCTTATGAAATTGTGGATTTAAAATGGGTTTTGGGACTATAGCATTGTTGATTAAAAGTGAGTGTTTATTAGGTGCTGCAGCTAATTTTTAAATCATTGGTTGAAGTATGGGTCTTGTTATGTTTGGTGTTTAATGTGTTAGAATCCTTTGATGTTATTCATGTACCTCTATTTGGTCTCTGTTTTTAATGCTATTATTATTTCTTTGAGATTATCTCCTACAAGAAGTGGTATTAATCTTTGATTTATATTAGGATTTTTTTGGTATTTTGGATCTCTGTTTTTCTTGGCCAAAATAGGATTATGTTCTTGTGCTGCTAACAAAGTTTAGATTTCATGATGTTAGAATCATTTCCATTTTATGGTATGCAGTTGGATTGGGATGATTAAGCCTGTGTCATAAACATTAGAAATTTATTCCTTCTATTTCATATTGGAGTGCTGTTTTTTATTTGTGATGGAGGGTTTAAGTGTACCTATGGGCAAAAGGGAGTATGAATATTCTTAAACGACTTTAGTGATTTAACTAGAGTTAAGGTTGCTTTCTAACTCTTCCTTAAATTTTGATATAATCTAAATCAAGTATGGGTCTTGGTTAGTTTTGGCTTGTGGTTAAGGGTTCTCTGATCTAATTTGATGTTTGTTTATGGGTCAAGATATCAAGTTGATAATTGGTTGTACCTTATTAGCTTTAATCTAACTTTATTTTGATTCAGAAACATATGTACAGTGTAAATTTGTGGATTTAAGTATGAAATATGAAGCTGCTTCAAAACCGTGGATGTAAAGTATTCTTTTGTCCTGTGGTTTTCAATTTCCATTCATGGACCGTTATGATATGATTACGCCCAAAAACACTACGCGGTTATCGCAGTATAGTATGGGGTGTCGATCCACAGGGAGACGGAAGAAACAC